>NW_006499855.1:5216515-5253762 GCF_000471905.2 Amborella trichopoda
TTGTAGCTGTGTTTCTCGCGCACCTCTCTGTCACCTCACGCTCTCCTCTCCTCCTCGTTTCCTCCTCTCTTCTCATACGCGAGAAGAAACTCAATTCTCTCTCTCTCTCTCTATCTCTCTCTCTTTCAAAAGCTCTGCAAACATAGGTATGCAGCCGCTAAGAGAGAGCTCACCATTCCTCATTCTCTCTATGTTACGAGGGAGCTAAGAGAGAGCCCATCATTATCTCTCTTTCTGTAGAAACCCCATGAGCGCTCAACCCTCTCTCTCTCTCTAAAAACCCCAGGTCCGTAACCGTTTCGTCAACCCTATGCTCATCGCCTTTCTCTTGCTCTCTTTTGGGAAATCTCAGCTTTGAAGGGGAAGAGAGATCCATTCCCAGGACGCAGACGAGATACACAACTTTGAAGAAGAAGAGAGAGATCCATTCCGAGGTGATCTTATCAATAATTTTGTGCTGAGATTGAGGGTAGGTATCTAGGGCTTGCTCGTTTCGTGGATGTTATTGAAGATTCATCTGTTACGAAGTTGTGAGCGAGAAAGATGAAGGAGAGAGGGAGGATTAGGGGTAGGGTTATGCGAGTGAAGATCTTTCGCCATGAGAGAATGATCTTAAAGGCTTCATTGTAGATGCCGAGGCACCCCAAGAACTTCATATCCTCTGGTTCTCTATCCATCCACACCTCAGCTCTCTCTCTTTAACTTTCCCTCTTCACTCTCTACCCTTTAACTCCCTTGTGTTCTCTCTCTCTAGAAATATCCTTGTTTCTTTCTCTCTCTTCTTTTTGTTCTTTTTGAGTAGAGGAGGAGTGTCGGTCATGGAAGGAGATTTCGATGCATTTGCTTTGAAAGATGTCGGCCGGGAGAAAAGGGACAGAAGGCAAGCACAGTGAAATTCATTTTAAGTTTTTTTTTTTAATACATCCAAACAATTTACCAATATAATAAAGTAAAACGAGAATGTTTTTCAATTGAGATGAAAAAAACTTGTATTTTTTGAGCTCTGAATATTTTTCCTTCGACACAAATGAGGTTAAATTACACAAGCGGGGAATTACCAAAAGTGGGGTTAAATTACCTTTTTTCAAACAGTTTTCTTTTTTTTATCATATAACACAAGTGGGGTTAAATTACCAAAAAGCTCCCACTTGAAAGTTTGAAACAAGGAACACAATATCATAATGAAAACCACAATTTTCACATTATGCATCAAAAAAAAAAAAAAAGTAACAGTGATTTCATCATTGGCTTGGGATATAGTCATGATGTAAATACCATGCTTGTTCTAAGTTCCAAACTCAATATGTATATGTTTTGGGCTTAGAAACCAAAACAAACAAAAGTATTTAAGTTATTTAACTTGATAAAGAAAGGAAAAAAACCAAATGCGCCTGCAACTTTCTTAGGACACATGCGCATTGTAGTTATCCTTAAACAAAATAGTTGAGAAGGTAGTTTAGGGAAATTAAAATTTTTAAGTAAATGTTTTGTGAATAAAATTGTTGATTTGAGTACTATAATATTTGAGGTGGTCTCCGTTTAAGATATTTTCTCGAAAAGCAATTTTTACTTTTTAGCTCGGCGATAACCCATGGGATACTCTTACGGGAGTAGCTTATGCATGGTTTTTTTTTGCTAAGTCAGTAGAAGAGGGGGCCCTTACTTTTGATAGGAATTGAGCTTAGGACGTAGCATTGCAAATCATCAAGCGCTAACCAATTAAGCATGGGCTCTTTTCCTCTAGATTATGTACTATTACTATCATGAAACCACATTAGTACTTAGTTCCTCAAGCAAAAGAGCTACTTAAGAGAAATATCTTGTGATATGGGATTTTGATATTTGCTTTGGAGTAATCCGATGCATACTTTCAAAAGAAAAGGAATAAAAAAAAAAAAAATACCTAAACACTTAAATCCAAATGTCTAAACTAAAAACTATAAAATTTCTGTTCAATTTTAAAATATTATTTTCTAGGCACATATCAAAAGATATCTCTCTCTCATCCAACATTTTTTTTTTTCCCGTCAAAGATAAAACTTTCTCTATACACACAACAAACTTTAACTTCCTGTCCACAACATATATCCTTAACACTGCATAGTCCTTTCATGGTCCATGGTTCTTGCATTTTCCCCTGCGCCATTTAACAACATTCAATGAGTCCACTGCAATTATTGCCTTCTCATAAAACTCCATATCCATTTTCAAACCCTGTAATAGCAATCTTAGCTCAACTTCATTCCTTCTTCTCGTTTTGAAGGTTGGTTCCCGCTTGTGGGCCTGTTGGCACCTCACTTGCATATCGGTGACCCGATTCTCACTTCTAGTAGTAATAGACAAAGTGCATTGTTTGTCGGAGTAAGGATGTGTTTGATACATGGGAAAGTGATATCAAAACCTGGATTGGCAACCTCCAAGCCTTCCTCGGGCCCCGCCCAGCAACTTAGATTCGGCTAATTGGACAATGGGCTTGGTCAAGGTTGCTTTGGCCCTAGCCTTGTAGCCTAGAACCTGGTCCAGGCCTGGGCCGGCCCTTCTTGGACCCTCTCTCTTTCTCTAATAGAACCAAAGGCATGGAGCCAGCCCCAATACTCGAAGGCAATCATAAAACACCAACATGTAAAACAAATGAGGAACACTAACAATAATTTAAATGGTAATTGTGCCCTTCCAAAATAATCACAACCATATTCATCAATGAGCAGATTATGTGTGTCTTTATCTCACTTTAAGTGCATATAAAGACAAATGCTAACGCATTTATGGGTCGCATGGGGCCTGGAATTTGCAAAGGGAAAAACCTAGGCATGCATAAAATCTCGGGTACACATATTTTAATATTTGTAAAACAGGGGTTTAAGAAGAACAATGTTGTTTGGGTAGCTTGTAAATGAACCCCATATATAAATAATACCATGCTCGGCTCATCTAAATATAAAACCAAGTATTGGCATCTCGTTGTTAAACTAATTTAGTCATTCATTTTATAATTTTATGAATAAATATTAGTATTTCTCCAATTAAAATGATTTGTTAGAAACTAACCTATATTACGAGAAACAAAAACGGTTCATATCTTATTTTGTAGAACATTTTGTACTCAAATTTTGATCTACGATTCATCACACACTCTCTCTCTCATGCTTTCGAATAAAACTATATACTAAATACGTAATTCGTAAATAATAATACTAAATTATGAGCAACATGATGAATGAAATATATTTCACTAGTGATATTACTATTTACAATATTTAATCAAATATTTAAATTATCATTATTCTAATAAATAAATATTTTAAATAAAATAATATATAATTATAAGATTCATAATTCTATAATATTAATTATTATCATCATCATGGCTTTTTTTCAAATAATAGTATAATATTAATGCTTTATAATAAAAATATACTATATTTTAATATTAATATAATATGATTGGAATGGTATTGATGATATTTATAATAAATATTTATGATAATAATAGATAATGACGATGATGACAATAATAATAACAACAATATATATAATATATGTATAATATTATAATATCACAATTATAATTATGTAATAATATAATATCCTTTTATTAGTATCAATATAATATTGTAGTGTCAATAAATATTATAATAGAACACAATATTTTAAGATTGATATAATGTGATATTAATATGTTAAGATGATAATGTAATATTATCATAAATATATAATTATAATATATTGCTATTATAGTATTTCAGGGCTAGCAATGGGCATGGCCAGCCGTAATTTTTATAGGGTTGGCCTATGCCTGCCCCGGCCGGATAGAGCCAAAGGCCCTAGCAATGAAAAACAAAAGAAAATAAATATGGGGCCAAACCGGGTTGGCCTTGTCTTGGCTCTGGGCCTCAGGCCAGCCCCTAATTTTTCAGGGTCATGCCGCCTGATCCATTGCTACCATTAATTTATTGCATTATTATATTATAATATTATCATGATAATGCCAATAATGTTTGTGATATTCCATCGTAAATAATAATAATAATAATAATAATAAATATTAAATATGAATATCATATTTATATATAGTATTATTATTGTGAGGAGTGAAAAAAAAGAAAAGAGGCATGTACCCCAATGCAAGATTATTCAAAAGCTTGTATTTGCTCATTCTATGTTTCTAGTTGACTTTGAATAATAGGCATAAGACTCGGATAATGATGTTTCCTTTAGCTGAAATGGGGCATATTGATCTGGATTTGGGGGTGGAATATGCATCTAAACATCTTACCGTATCTTGTATTTTGGATATGCTAAAATAGGTTTTATGTACCACATGAACATACTTTTAAAGCGTATAAATACAATGTACTCTATGTGTGTGGGGGAAATTGTTTCATGTGGGCTGGACCCCATGACTACGTATGCCCATCCAAAGAGTGTAAAACATCCATCTTAAAGATGGATGTAAATAGGTGCTTCATCTAAAAACAATGGAAACTAAATATCTAAATGTTTTTTTACTATAATTATTATTTTTATTTTTAAAATTTACTTATTTTTTTATATTCTTGATCTCCATGCTATAGATTACATGTCCAAACTAAGTCCAAAAATCCGTATCAAATATAAATTTATTAATAGGTCTGTATTTTTACGTATGCAGGATTGGTTGCATGGAAACCGGGTCCGTGTGCATGATTGTTAGAGTTTTATGTCTACTTTTGACATTAACTTGATTGATTTCAATAAAAGGTACAATTTGATACCTTTTAACCATTAAATATATCGTTAATTGAGTCATTTTCAATCATTTTTTACTTTCATTCCTCCAAGCCAACCAATAATTTTTGTTTTTTTGGAGAAAGTTCCAAGCCAACTAATACTCATCTCGTCTACGGTTTCGATACCTTATAACCAGACTAAACGACGCAAAGGCATCGTCATGTCCCCTTCCATGCTAAAATACTATTTGATTTTTTATTTTTTTAAATAATTTTTTTTTCAAACAAAATTTGGGGTCCCATCTTCCTATTGGGTGAACCTACCAAACGAAAAAAAAAAAATCTCATGAAAATAAATGAGCAAAATGCCCCCCAAAAATTTCAAGTATATTCTAGTAATTGCTCATCATGTGCGCTCTCTTGTCAGATATGTGCATACCTCAAATTCCGATATAAAAAAATTCATAAAATAAAGATAAAAAATAAAATACTCTTTGTTATCAGATCAATATCTGACGCTCAAGAACCAACATGTAACGATGTGACTCAAGCCATCCGGGTCATCTACACCGATCTAACGGCCATCTAAGCAGATCTGACGGCTTAGACCAGGGGGTCACGTACACTTATATGAGAGTGAGATCACGTGTAACTTTCCCTTCATGAATTGCATGGACCAGATTCCTCTTATATCCCCACAGCGGTTATTGAGAGATGAAACGCATTTAGAAAGTGCTTAAAAAGAACGCCACCTTGTCCATACTTCTAAATACAGTGACACATGCCAAAAATTAGGGTCCGGGTCCAATAACACTACGAAATATAGTTCAATACATAAATATTTTAATTTTGGTTCGGGTGGGGGTCCAATAACACTATAAAATATAGTTCAATACATAAATATTTTAATTTTGATTCGGGTCCGGGTCGAGCGCAACATGTAGCCATCCCTAAAAGGACATGCACCTGCCCTTTAATATGTTATTCCCGATATTCTTCCTATAACGTATTTTTTCATAGCTTTGCACAATTATAAGACAGCATGACACGCTTAGAATCAAACAAACCTTTATCCATTTTAAGAGAATCTCTCTCCTCCCTTGAAATTACCGTTCTCTCTCTAGATATTGAGCTCTCTCTCTTAAAAAATAGAGATTGCTTGTTTCTTCAAAACAATAACAATCGACAGTCTTTATCTTGTAACTTTGTGTCTCTCTCTTCCTTCAGTCTTTGCCTCTTGAGATTGAATGCATAGAGGTTTTGACTCGGTCTCCCTCTCTGTCTCTTCAATCCCTTTCGAGCTGGTCTCTATCCACCCACTGCTGCTTTAACTAACCAGAGTTTACTCACCCAAAAAAAACAAGAGTTTAAACTTTTATAGTGGGTGGCGCAATTGTTTATTTTAACATAGGCCATACGACACACCCGAAGCAGACTGGGTATTCAACTTATGAGAGGTTCAGTTTAGTCAAAATTCTTTCGAATACTAGTCGAATCATTTGAATGTGATTTTTTTTAAAAATAAAAATATTAATATGGGAGATATTATATATATATATATATATATATATATATTATTTTTTTAAAATAACTTTGTCTACTTGATCTAATCGGTCATAGTTAAAAAAGATTAAATATATTACAACAAATATTTCTCAACTTTGTTTAACTAAGCTAACCTCATACTGTCAAAATCAGACAAATATTGATTTTTATTGATTTTCAACAAAATATAGTTTCTTTTTTTTTTAACCAAATACCGATGATATGAGTTTAATTTTCGGAACCCCTCATCATCATCACCATCACTATCATCCAAGCCTCATTCCCACTATTTAGAGCCGACAATGAAATAGATGTGGCAAAGTTTTGCATTGGGGGCTAACCCAACACAATCCGCCTTTCTCCAGCTTGGGATCGGTTTATGACCTCCTTTCCGTTTAAAACACAATTTTTTTTTTTTAAATCTCCAATTTTTAGAAATTTGTTTAGAACTCCGAGTTTTTCAAAAGATCTTCAAAAAACTTATTCCTTGTAAATTTATTTAGTCATTCACTTAGTATTGTTGAATTTTGATTTAAAGATGAGCAAATTAATAGTGGGAGTAAATTAAGAATATTGATTTAAGAAAACATTCTATTAAAAATTTCACCAATAAGTTCCCTTAGAAAAGGTGAATGAAAAATAGAAACAATATATTCTCAAAAAAATAAGATATCAAATAATCACATATCTCATAATAATAGGTAGAGTTAGAAGAAGAGTAACTCAATGAATATATATATATATATATATATATATTTTATTTTTTTCAATTTCTTAAAACCCGAAACATCCTTGTAAAAAGCAACAAAGAGATTCAATAGTACTAAAGATTTAGGCAGTTAGGAATTCAATGTGAAATTTGAATTAGCTTAAGCATTTTGTTGCTTTCTCCATGCGTAGATAAGTTTGATTAATTTTATATTTGTATTTCATTGGTATATATAACATAATATTTTGAATGAATCAATATTTTACATATTGGATGTTTGTGTTCTATTTTAGTTAACTACAATCCTATACCCAAGGTATTTTTTATTTTATTTTTATGAACAATAATCCTATACCTTGGTTTATTGTTATTGTTATTTATTAATGCAGTTTTTGTTTTTAACATTGTCATTGTTATTATTTCATTTTATATCCCAATAAATATATTATATGATTTGTGTTGTGACAACAACATTGTTATTAGATTTATTGAGAGGTTCAACAAAAAATTATCCAATGTTACTCTAATGACACAAGGAAAGGCTATAGAATTATTGTTCAATGACTTTAATGTAATCTATATAATAACTGCAAATCATAATCTTATATTGTGTCATTTTTACAAATCAGATTTTGGACCCAAGTTCGAAATATTCACAATTAACTAATATTATTTTTGGGCGATCTGTATTTGTGACCCTATATTTTTCTCCCAATTTTTTAAATCAAGCCAATTTATTACTAATATTTTGATTTGCGGATATATTATTATTCCTGGACCCCCTCCTCTCTATAAAACATGAAAATTGGTTTATATGCATTTTAGAAAGTGGAAACCACCCCTTTCATTAAGCAAGCAGTACCCCATGGTTGTCATTTTGTAGGTACAACTACTATGCAATTTTATTACTTATTTCATTCTCAAAGCTTTCCACTGAAAATGATTAAAAACTCATAAATCTACTAAATATTTGAATTTGGATGTTGCTCTCTCTCTCTCTCTCTCTCTCTAAAACAAATAACGACTGGCCAATATTATTACCCATTTCCATATTTTATTGGCTGTAACCACTTCTTCCCCTATTTCTATCAGAATACGTCAATGTACTCGTATCCATCTGTTTCTCTCTCTACTTTCCCTCTCTACTTTATTTCTCTCTCTACGGATATCCAATAAATTACAGTGTAGTCTCACTCGCCACATTAAAAATAGGTATTTCCCTGTATTATAGCTCAAATTTAGAGCCTCTCCATTTTCTCTCTCTAAAAATGTAATTCCACTGTGAAGTATTCAAGAAACTTCTCTCTGCTTTTGAAATCCGTTATCCTTTCCTCTATTTTACGGTGACAAATCTTCTGACCCGAATGCCAAGCAAATAATACGAAAGGTGGTGATTGCTCTTAGGTTTTGTGATTGTCATAAGCTTCACCATCATCCAAATCTAGAGAGAGAAACAGGGAAAAGGAGAAGGCCAAAGGACGAGAGAACCAATACAGAGAGAAACGCACGCTCTGGGGGTAGAGACCCGATAGATCAATTGGGTTTTTTCCCAAAGATCAATTGGGTCTTTTATGCATGGACTTGGATAATATAGAGTGCATCTCCTCATCAGATGGGGTCGATGAAGATGAGCCCGCTTTCTCCAAGACCCATGTCCCCTCACCTCCTGCAACAAGTGTACACGAGCTCTTGGAATGCCCTGTTTGTACCAATTCTATGTACCCTCCTATTCATCAGGTCTTTTACCATTCTCTGTTTCTTCAATTCACAAATCTTTTATTTTATAAAGATTCATCTATCAATGTAGCTGAATGTGATTGTTCTCTCTGAGTTTGTGTTGGTAGGCTTGCATTCTCCAATTTAGAATATTTTTGTGGATGGGATGCAACATTATGACCCTCTCGTTCTATTGGGTTTTGTTGTTCTAAGATGGTTTTTTTTATCGCTATTTCAATTTTTAGGGTTTTTTTCCTTTCCAATTTCTTCATTTGATTGATGGAAGTCCAATTGGGCAAACATAGAAGGATATCTGACGTTGGTTTTGGGGATTTGATGAATTTGTTGTAGTTGTTTTATATCCATTGATTGTGGGTTATGTGTTTGTTTAAAGAATCTTTCTTAATGTTTAGTGAGATATCAAATAGAGGGAGAAGGAAAAACGATTTTATTTGAGATAGGAGTACAGTGATTTGATTGGAAGGGTATCACATTTGGGCTTCCTTTTTACTCTCTTAGAAAATTTTCTTTTGGGAAGTTTGTTATTTTTTGGTCGTTGAATGACTTATTAGTGTAAATGTTTTGATCAGCCTTGACTGATGTTGGATTATAAGGCAGTTTTATAGCAGAAAATATGAAACCCTAATGGTCATTGACTGAGCTTAATTCTTTTTAAAAACATACTTGCAGGGAAAATACTTAAGCACAATGGGATGACCAATGTTGTGCATATATTTGATACTTGTTGACTTTTGTGGTGTCTATGTCAGATCTTTAGATTGCTAAATGAGGGTTCTATTTGTCGTTGTGGAATTATTACTTCACCTTTCTGATGGCATTCCCAATCTTCTTACTTGGTAAATTCAAGAAAGAATATCAGTTTCTCAATCTAAATGCCCCAATAATCTTAATTAGTCTTTTATCCAGATCATATCACTTTCAATCACTAGATTTGGTGTATTTAGCATTTCCTTTCAGTCAGGAATCAATTATGTTGTTTAACTTGGAGGACACAGTCACAGAGAGAAACTACAAGCTTGTTTTGGACTATGAGATATTGTGCTTGAAGCTCTGGGATTCCTACCCCAACCCATTATGTGCTTGAGGGTGGAAGGGAGATTAAGGCTTCTTCTTAATTATCGAAGTATTCTTTCCACACAATCATTTGCAGATATTACTGCTGGAGAACAATACTGCAGCTCATTGATGGCATCCAAACAGGAACTTTATTGACTCAAAGAAATGGTACATGCAGTGTTTATATTCTATTGTGGGTTGTGGCCTTTCAATTAAACATTAAAATTTATTACTAACTTGAAATGGGTGCAACTCTGTAGTCACAAGGACTTGGGGAAATGTTCTTACTGAAATAATGGTGGATGGTTGTTTCATGCGTCTTTTAACTTAGGTCATGTTAGATGGGATTTGTAAAATGCACATATATTTTTGTCAGTTTCAGTGTCTGTGTCAGATATGGGTACAGGGGCGTCGGTTTCCTTATACCATGAAGAACAGGAATTGGTGACATAGCTATATTTACAAAAGACAACAAAATCCTATATTCTTTACTAATATTCTTTTTCATCATGAGTAGCGAAAAAATTCAATTATGCCTTCATTTGCTGAGTCTATATTTCTTTTCAAAGTTCATATGTTTCTCCTCTAAACAAAAAGATCAAGTCATGTGGCCAATGTTAACAAACAAGAAGGAGAATCTGTGTAAATTATGTGTGTTGATGTGTGTCTGACACAGGATGTAACAATCCATGTAACAATCCAAGCAGAAGAATCCATGTAACATAGGATGGGATCATTGTCAAATAGTTGATCAGCTTATAATGTTCTGACCAGATTTCATTGAACGTAATGTTTTATGGCTTATTTGATGAGGAAACCTTCGAGACTTTTCACCATTGTGAGGACTTGTCATTTGATACTGGAATCAGTGTGGTGATGCAAATTCATCAATGTAAAAATGGGTTCAGGGAAGGTTCTTGAGTTAGTGTGTACTGGAGTGCGACATTGGCATGACATGGGCATGGCATTATTGTGGGCATGCATATAACATCAATAAAATGTAAGATGTAGGATTTCTATTGGCATAGCCTTGGTTCCAAGCCAACTAGAAATTTAACTTAGGAAGACATTCATTTCCAGTTCACAAATCAATTGGTGATACAAACTGGCGTTTGTTTCTATTTTACAGGAAATTTGTTTCAAGTGAAATACCTATATGGCATATGAATTATGCTCACTTGCACTTTTCATTGATTTGGGGGCCGATTTCCATGGGCTAGAAACGTGTTTCTTGTCAACTTGAACTGCATGTTTGCAAATGAAACGTTTTTTGCGCAGGTCCCAAACATTTATGTCATACTTGTAGGATTGGCCAAAAGGGTCATGGGTGGCCATGATATGCATCTATTTGCTTTATTTGGGAAATTTTTGTTGTTGAGAGTTTATTAATTGGGCAATGCTATGCATTGCATTATCGAACACAATTAGTGCATTGGTCTTTGACATTTGCTCTATACTCAAGATTATTTCTCTAAACTTAAGAATCATGTCTTCCAACCCTAATTGGGAATGCTTATCGATTGACTAGCCTCCTTTTGACTTGACAGAGTATGGTTATTCATAATCTTGAGATAAGGAGTCCTCATGAACAAAAGAGTGTCAAGATTCCTTCTCTACCATTTGAGGGATCCTTATCAATGCATGGGGGGGTTCTTTCTTCCTAGACTTCTAAGATTCTTAAATATGATATTGTTAGGTGGGCACTTGGTTGCAGCTAATGTAGTTGATTTGGGATACTTACTAACCAAAGATCCACCAAGATTTACTAGGCATATGGGTTTGGTTTGTTTTAGTTTGGATGTGTTGATTCATGTGTTGCTTTTTGAAGCCTTTGCCATCTTACTATTCATTAATGAAAGATCTGTGTCCAATTTTGTACAAGCAGTCACATTTGCAAATATGAAGTTGTGTCATACTGTCATTAGTTACTAAAGACTAGTGTTTGAAAACCTAGACTCAATCTTGGCCTGGGGTAGGTTATTCTCCAAGTCCGAGTGAGTCATCCCTTAATTTGGAGAAAAACATAGTTATCAAAAGCGGCTGGAACCGGCAGTCCGACCAGCCGAACCGGTGACTGAACCTCTATCTGGTTTGACAGGATCACTAAACCGGTATTTCTTAAGAACCAGTCAAAACCGGTTGTTGACTGGTTGAGCTGGTTTGATTGCCGGTTTTGTTGGTTTTCTTGGATGAATCGGCCCGATCTTTCCCCCCTAACTGTCTTGCTATTTTTTGGCCTTTTTTTTTTTTTTTATCTATTTTGATTGTGCATAATATTTTATTTCCAAAATCTTTAATGCAAATGATCTTAAGATATTGGCAAAAATCATCATCCTAAATGGTTGAAAAGAATTTCTTACTTACCATTTTGGCATGCATTCTTTACTCTTTTGCTGCATTTTTCTTTTCATTTAAAAATTTTCTTTCCCTTTTTTTGGTACCAATTATTTTCTCTCTCATTAATGGGGACAAAGGCGCACCAGGTTCTCCTTCACTGACAGACTTCAACTTTATAAATAATGATGTCATTGGTCATATTAATTTTGGAATTAGAATCATGTAATTACTAATAAAATCCTCCAATACTTAAATTTTTGTACAAGTTAAAATTTTCATGAGTATTTTTTAAAAATCTCCTATTTTTAACCAAGTTTTCAATGGTTTCACCTAGTATTTGTTTTTTATTGAATTTTTGAGATTTAATCAATTTGTTAATATTATATATATATATATATATATGAGAAATGATCTTATAGGACCCTCCTCCACCTATATGTGTAGGACCCTAAATGATCACCATTAAATTTGGCACGGATCTCTAAAAAAGTCAAGTCCCACACCCATGTGATAACTTTTCTAGAAAAATCAAGTCCAACACCCAAATTTAATGGTGATCTTTTGGGGTCCTACACACATGGGTGGAGGAGGGTCCTATAGGATCATTACTCTCTATATATAAGGTTTGACCAGTCAGACCACCAGTTGGACTGGTTTTAAGTGGACTAGTCCCTTTGCCGATTCGAGCACCGGTCTGATCCGTATAACACTGGATGAAAAATGGAAATATAAGTAAATCTAAAGAATAAATATTGTTAGTTTTTGATAAAATTCATTACATTATTATGTATCTTGCCTACAATCTTGAAATCCTATAGATAGTAAGGGTTTTTTATCTGTCGGAGTGCCACACATCTATTCCACCATCCAAAATGGAGTAGATAACAATAATGAGTTCCACAGAAGCAATCAAATTTCAAATTTATAAATAAATAAGTTAAATTACACAATCTAAAGCCTAAGGGGCCATCACTTGGTGTGACGGTAAAAGGCCCGGGTAGCCAGCGCAATAGTGCGGGTTTGAATCTTGAGAGCGGCCACTTTGTGCATAAAAAGCCAAAGGTTAGGACCGTCTCCATCTCACCCCTCCCGGGACCCTGGGTAGACGGGACCAGCACCGGGTTACGGCCCTTTATAACACAATCTAAAGCCTATATGAATGACAAGGAGGCTCAAAGTCATCCCAAACACCACGATCCCGATCATCATCATCCTGAGTATATCCTTGTTAGTTTACGAATGAGTTTGTCAGTTGGGAGAGTTGGATGCCCCCTCCTAAACCAAAGGCCCAAATCCCACCCAACAGCTTGTTCATGGTCTTATGTACCCATGTGTTACCACCATCATTTTATCAATGTCCTCATTGTTGCCGCCGTCATCAGCATCAACATCAGTATCATCATCATCATCATCATCATCATCTCCTACATTTTCCCTTTGCTTCTTAAGTTGTGTTCTTCCCTCAACTTGTTTACCTCCTCCAAAATTTACTTGCTGATTCCCACCAGCTTCTTCCTTCTCGCTCATGGGGCCGTCTTTCTTCTAATGCTCTCTTATTAAGAAGAGTATCTCCTTCACTTCAAACAAGCACTTTTCAGCTAGATCATCCACAAATATATGATCCAAGTTGACTGGGTCATAGTTCACAATTTACCTCCTTAGTTGCCAATTTTGATGGTTCAAATTATAGTGGATGTGAACCAGCTTTTGAAGCCTGGTTGCAGTCAACTTGTTATTCCTTAGGGTGTGCATCCACTGCAACATATTCTTCTTTAGCTTACACCTTGCAGCGGAACAGGTTTGGCTGCGCACCTCGATCACCATACTTTGTCAGTGGGGTGCTCTAGTGCCATGGTGTTCCCACCACTTTACTTAGAGAATGAAAGAGAATGCATAAGAAAGGTCCTAATTGGCATTAAAAGAATGAAAAAGAAGTTATAAGAAAGGACTTGGGAGCTACTTGGATCTTGCTGAGTGTGAGATTTCCTAGCAAGGGTAGTTGCAAATTTTCTTTGTGCATCCATATACCTAGAAAGCTGAGAAAAAAGAACTGGTTTTAGTGGTCTAGAAATGCAGCTTGCATTACTCACAAATGCATTAAGTTAAGGAATTTTATTCACAAAAGAAGAAGAAGAAGTTTCTTGCATCCTTCCGAGCTTCAATCTGTCTCCTTCCACTTCACATAAATCTCTCTGAGCAATTTGCACCCCCTCCATGACCTGGATGATTTGATTGCTCTGGAACATATTTGAAACCTGGGTTGAAGAAGAAACCTAGACATCGCAAACAATAAGAGAAGATCCCATGGTTAATCACAAGAACCATCATCAATCACAAACCATAATTGAATTTACAGAATCTGCATGGCTATGGCTATGAGATATTTGAATGTTTAAACCTTCAATGTAATAAGGTGTTCTATCTGCGATCAATTATCACCGCCACTTCGGTAGAGAATGAACATGAGCTTCAATGTGCATTTCTTTGCACAGGAATCCCATAGCAAGCCTCACATTGGTGTCTTTCATCTTTATCACAACCACTAAAGGAGCTGTGACTGCCATTGTTTGCTTGCTCGTGCCCCAAAAGCCCCTACTATTAATTGTGCTTTCACTTCTCTTGCATTCTGGATCCTTGAGATAGGGGCATTTACCATTCTTCTAAGGCAACCTTCTTGTTAACCATTGCATGCGATGTCAAAATGGATTTCATGGGCAAAATGAGGTAGCAAAGTGTCTGATGCCAAGCCTAATCAGCTGCCTCCCATTATTTGCTGTCTTGTCAAAGCTAGGACCATGAAATAGTTGTATATAAACTTTACAATTGTCGTCCTTGGGTGCACGGTCTCTTTCACACTCTTGAGCTTGCCAATGTCTTTTAAGTCAGGGTACGGTTTGTATAAAGCCGAGGCTCTAAACAATCAAAGTAAAGCATACCTTCAAATAGTGTCGAGAAATGTAGTTTCAATACTGGAATCTTTGTGATAGCCTTAAAATATATTTTCATCTCTAATTATAAAATTTAAATCTTCAAAAATAGTGCAGATTGAACAGATCTATGAACACTTGAAAATCTTGGAAATTTATGGTCCAAAAATGCATTACAAGAGGCACTATTTCATTTTTTTCTCATGTCCATACATTTTGAGGTCGAGATGATCAATTTTGAGGATATTTGAGCATCAAAACAACCTCTTCTAGTGAATTTTGAGGTGTGCCCTACTTTGGTTGTTTAGATCCTCGCACTTACATAAACTTTTGACTTTGAGTAATGAGCTGCAATAGGGGCTCCGTACCAAATGCTTCCTCAACTTTATGAGATTTTTCCGTGTTGTTGCAGGTCTTTGCATTATTAGTTGTATTCTGAACTACATTCTCCTCACCAACTTGCTTCACCACATTTTAAATACACAATAGCTTCCCACATGTGCCTCCTGCACTGCTATGGAACACCATCCCATGTGGGCAATGCACTAAGAAATTAAGCAAAGTTCTTTCCTTTTTATCTTTCCAGCCATTAGACATGATTATGACCCATTTTCTCTTCCACATATGCTTGTACTAATCATTGAACTGGTCCACCTCAGTCACCTTCTCACTTAAGCAGGGCCACTAAGTTCATGCATAGGGAAGGGCTTGCTTCCAGGCACTTCATTGGCAACGGTCGAGGTCATAGGTGTGTAATACTAGTTGTTGGTTGTGTTAAGGGGATCACAATATCATAAAACTACTTTACTATCACCTTTTCACACACTTCCTTATTGTTCTGCTGTAGCTCGTTGGGGTGCTCATTATGCTCTGATGAAGGCTTAGAAAGGTCAAGGACAATTCGATCTTGAGAAAGCTGCGTGGGATTGGTGGATTGAGTGGCTGAGTGACTTGAGTTGGCCAAGGTCTAGCATTTGCTTCTGCCCCGCCCCACCCCAGCCTCCCCCACTTCCCTTGAAGCTCATACTTCTAAACAAACTAGGAGCATATTCCCCCTCCCCCCCCCTTTTCTCTCTTCCTCTCCTCTCTCCCCCCTAAAAACAAATGCAGTGCGCCTCAAGATAACCCCCCTAAGGACCGTTCCATTACTACTCGTGCTTCTTTTTGACGACCCAGCCGATCCATACTTCCCCATACTGCTGCTCTATTGCTGTATATGTCCTCCAAACTTACTCTCCTCATAAGTTCGAGTTGACCTTATCCTTTTTATTAGGATGTACCTTAGCCCTATACTGCAATGTACTCTTCTCTAGAGGCTGTGACATACATCTGAAAACTAATAGAAGGCTGAACCTACACACATTAAATTCCTTTTCTGTTTAATTTATTATGAGAATAGCACAATGTGATGGCTTCATTATGTCGTATTTCTTTTCTTTGCTGCCATTGCACAATGCAGTGATCCAGAAGAACATGATTTATTTATTTATTTTATTTTTCCATGTTTCAGCTTAGCCTTAACTTCCTTGATATGAACCAAATTGTGTTGAGCTGCTGCAGTAAACTCATTCAAGGCTTTAAACTTAAATTTTTCATGAAAATTCTTAGTCCATCTTACCAACAGGTGCCAGGCTAGAACTTTGGCTGTATGCCTTCTTGCGAATATGGACACGTGGACCTCCGATATAATTTTGGGAAATTTATAAAAATACACCTGAAGTATCAACTGTTTTAACATTGATCAACTATTTAACATTTTACCCATTTATCAATTATTCCAACACATGATCATCTGTCTTTTGGTTAGCTATTTTGAAATTAGATGTGGATAAAATGTTAAATAGTTCATTTCTTAGGGGCTGCAGTTTGTATAGAGCCGAGGTTCTAAACAATCAAAGTAAAGTGCACCTTCAAATAGTGTCGAGAAATATGGTTTCAATACTGAAAATCATTGGCAGACTTAAAATATATTTCATCTTTAATTATAAAATTTAAATCTTCAAAAATAGTGTAGAATGAGCAGAGCTATGAAAACTTGAAAATCTTGAAATTTGACGGGCCAAAATTGCATTACAAGATAGACTATTTCCAAAACTTGAAATCTATTTTTTTTTCTCATGTCCATGCATCTTGACGTTGAGATGATCAATTTGAGGATATTTGGGCATCAAAACAACCGCTTGTATTGAAATTTTTGAGGTGGGCTCTAATTTGACTGTTTAGAGCCTTGGTTCTATGTAAACTTTTTCATTTCTTTGGTGTGTTTTGACATTATCATCTGCCTTTTATTGGGAAAGATCAAGGAAAATTATGTGTGATAAAGAGAGAAAGGAAGAGGAGGAGGAGGAGGAGGAGGAGGAGGAGGAGTGGGGGGGGGGGGAGTGGGATGGTGTGTCTTGTGGGAGAGAGGGTGCAAAAAAAAAGTAGTCATGCAATATAAAGTGTAAAACACAAACAAACAAAAAGCATAAAGAACAAATAAACACAAATTGGTCAGAAAATGTGATAAAAAGCTAAAACATGCAAGTTGGAAAAAAGACAAAAAATGCAAGCAAATTTTTGCATAGACAACAGTTTAAAAAAAAAAAAATTGTATAGGAAGGAAAGGCAACCCATAGAGAGCACAAGGGTATAACAAGCAATAAGAAATCCTAAAATGACAAAGGATGAAACCAAAGAAGTGGACATTCTTTCCTGATTTTGCATATGTGATTAATATCTGCATGCATTTTATTCTTCCTGGTCTATGCATTATTGTTTCTGTGCAATACGTAGACACAAGTACATATATACACACACAAATAATTGTTTATATGCATTATCAAAAAAAAAAAAATTGTTTATATGTCTCTTCTTGGCTGCCAGAACACATGTAGTTATCCTTGTGTATACTGTGATGGGCACGAATTGTGAGACATACGTCCAAGCATGCATATGAAAGACAGACATACATGTATTCATTATTTTTGTACATGCATGCATTTTTGTAATCCTTATATTACATGCATATAGGAACTAATAAACATAACTGTTTGTGTTATAGTGCATCCCAGCATGTCAATTTATCTGACATGTGAATCAAATATGCGACATGGCTATTGATAATATACATAATATTTGTTTATGGCTGTGCCTTAAATGAGAAACTATTCTTTCCACATTCTCACTATTCATGTTCTCATTCTAATATTCATGGCTTGGTGGCTTTCTTCCAGTGTAGCAATGGACACACGCTTTGTTCCACGTGTAAAGCTAGAGTGCACAACCGATGTCCCACATGCCGGCAAGAGCTAGGGGACATCAGGTGCTTGGCTTTAGAGAAGGTGGCCGAGTCTCTGGAGCTCCCTTGCAGGAACTACATTCATGGGTGCCCAGGCATATTCCCTTATTACAGCAAGCTCAAGCATGAGGTACAGTGTAGCTTCAGGCCTTATACCTGCCCTTATGCAGGCTCTGAGTGCTCGGTCACGGGGGATATACCTACCCTTGTTGCTCATCTGAGGGATGACCACAAGGTGGACATGCACTCTGGTGCAACTTTCAACCATCGCTATGTGAAGTCCAATCCCCGAGAGGTTGAGAATGCGACATGGATGCTCACTGTAAGCATTGCCGCTTATGCATTCATGTCCCACCACCATGCTACAGTATCGATGCTAGATGCCTCATGTATTTAAGTATTGCTTCTCACTTCTCATGAATCCATGCCATTATAGATTCAACCAGATGCTATATCAACACACAAATGCTGCATATGCATGTATATTTTCACAAACACCATATGCTTGTATACAGGAAGGATGGGTTATAGTGGTTTTTCTTGCTACGAACTTCAATGTTCAAACCCTTGACCTCCTCATGCAAACAAGATGTTTACCACTAGAACTAAGCCTAGTAGGTTATATCTGGAGTATACATACATGCAACATACATGGATAAATGCATATTTCAATGTTTTGGTGGTCCCCAATCACATATTACGTCCATAATTTACACATGACAAGTATTGCCACTCATTCATCCGTTTTCTCACACTTTTTTAACATGCTATGTCTTGAATTTGACCATAGATCAATAAGAGGGTCTTTATCATTGCAACATGGAGCGGTGAGAGCGAGCCCAATTTTCCTGTAAAGAACATGCAAAGATATGTGTAGTTGATTTGTTGTTTATGTTGATGAGGCTCTACTATGAGTCACTTAGTGTGAATCATTGAATACATTTGTTTTCTGCAAGAATGTGGACAACCCAAAACTCTTAATCCGCTGAGAATGATGATATCATGGCTTCAGTCTAGAGAGAGAGAGGGGGTATAAGAAGTAGTATGACTACTGAGCTGATTTCTTTCCTTCTATCCAATGTTTATGTACCTAATCAGCTCCTTACATATATCTACGTACTACCCCCTCCCATCTCTCTCTCTTCCCCCTCCCATCTCTCGCTTTCTCTTGTGTGTACGCAATAATTTACTTATTTCTTTCCTTGTATCCAATTCAATCATAGAACTTCCTCTTGCTAATAAGCTCCTCTCTCTGTCGTTCATCTTAATGACCCTTCTCTCGCCTCTTTCAGGTATTCCACTGTTATGGTCAGTACTTCTGTCTACACTTTGAGGCCTTTCTGCTTGGGATGGCACCTGTGTACATGGCCTTCCTCCGCTTCATGGGAGATGACAATGAGGCCAGAAACTTCACCTATAGCCTTGAGGTAGGGGCCAATGGCCGCAAGCTCATATGGGAAGGGGTCCCTCGAAGCATTCGTGATAGCCATCGAAAGGTTCGAGATAGCCATGATGGCCTCATAATCCAAAGAAACATGGCTCTGTTCTTTTCAGGAGGTGATCGTAAAGAGCTCAAGCTAAGGGTCACAGGTCGGATTTGGAAGGAACAACAAAATACAGACCCTGGTGCATGCATACCCAACTTGTGTAGCTGAACCATGCAATCTCACTTAGCCTCCCATAAAAAGGAAAACTCAAGAAAGAAATCGGGCAAAGGTTTGATGTGTCTGTGTGCCTGTAAGTTAGATTTGTTGATGACTCTTTTGTTGGGTTTGTAGATTTGGGTGGGTTATTTGAAGTGAATGTACTTGGGTTTATGTCTTACACTGGTGGGTTAGTAATCTCTCTCATAGTCTCTTGGTTTTCTTTTATAGGAAAAATAAAAGTGTGTTATTCGGGGCGCGATTGTTTGTAAGAGTAATGGGTTTGAACAGGAAGAAGTTTCTTGTATCAGAGGCTGTACGTTTGTGATGTATGGTTTAATTTAAAGCGATTTGCATGTACTTTACCTGGCTAATTGTGGTTTGTTTATGGGTTATGCTAACTAATAATCTGTGGACTATTTGGGTGCTAGAGTTTGGTTTGAACTTTGAAGTTTTGCTGAGTCTCTGCTGGAGTTAACCCAATAGTGGTATTGAATTTAGGTGGTTTTTGAATTGATTTTTTTCGACTTCTTGTATCAAATACTGGCTAATGCGTGCAAGGATAAACTCAAATTGGTGTTCAATTTGAATTTCTGGTCCTTTTATTTTCAATTATTTTTATCTCTAGCTAACGTTTTTCCTGAAATAAATCCAACCACAAGAGTTAAATGAATGAAAGCCACTTACTGAAATGCATGACGTATGTAAATAAAATCAAACTACAAATATTAAAATCAGTGTAAAAATTAAGTAGGCAAAAGCAACTAATCCAATGAAATTAAAATAACAAGAGAAAGGGAAAAAGCCTCCACCACTTCTTTGGGCTCACTCTTTAATAAAGGTGAAGTATCCGATGGGGGAGGAATTCACTCTTTAATAAAGGTGAAGTATCTGATGGGGGAGGAATTTGAGTTTCTTTTCCTTTTGTTTTTATTTCTTTTGGACTCTTAGTAGAGTTTTTCCTTGTAAATAAATACAACCACAAGAATTAGAATCAAAGAAATCCATCACAAACTTATATAAATAAAGCTGATATAATCAAAATACAAAAAACTAAAACAATCGACGAATTATGCAAGCAAAAACAACTACTCCGAAATTAAAATAACGAGCATCCAAAACATTCCAAAAAAAAAGAAGAAGGAATTAAAACAACACGTGGATGAGGAAAAGACCTAGCCAAAAGAAGAAAAATATATATATATATATAAAGAGGAAAAGGGCAAAAAAGAGGCAAGGCAGCAACTTTCACACCTCCCTTCGCTTCAATCCGTAGAAGGCCAAGTACTTGTGTGGCCGGAGCCTCACCAAAAATATGTGCGCCGTCTCATTTTTCTAGAATTTGGAGTGTTTGGTGATCATGCTTTTAAGTTTTTTTGTTTTTTTTGGGTATTTCACTGGGAAGATATGTGCCTACCTGTTTTTCATATAGATCAGGGAGTTAACTTTTTTAAAGGTGTCAATGACATATAGATCAGGGAGTTAACTTTTTTAAAGGTGTCAATGACATATAGATCAGGAAGTTAACTTTTTTAAAAGTGTCAATGAGTGATGTCAGTAGGATTGAAAACCATAACGTAGTAACTAGATATGTGGTGCTATCACCGCAACTCAACCCTTTTCTTTAAGGTATTTAAAGGCCTAAAACTCTGGAGGCCATGCCCTTTCCCACCTAGATTACAACTGTGAAAAGAAAGTATATCTTATTTATCAGGTTAATATGAAAAATATATGTTGTAGTATGTATATTTGGGATGGGTAAATACAATCACTAAAAAGAGAAAAAAAGTGTTGGTTTCAGGGTCCATGACCTTAATAGTTGTTATTAGTTAACCATGGTCAAAACAACACTAATTGACGGGAAAATCAACTAGGATTTAGACTGCACCATCAATGTCTAAAATGGCTTAACTGAAGTCAACACAATCAATGCAATGTCCAACTCCTGAGTAGGATTTAATTATCTGCAATCTGCATTATATTGAGGCACAAGATGCTTTCGCTATCTTCAAGATGTTAGTGCCCTTGACGTAGAAGATTCAAGATAGAATTTTGCCACGAGGCGGATTCCTGGCCGATGCAACCATGCATGGCACAGTACTGTGTAGGTTTGCCCTTAGATAACTCTGGGGTGGGATGGGCTTCGTTTTGGTTCAAATTTTATGAAAATTGGTTTGGAAAGTCTCAAAGTTGAGAGAATTTTTGGGTCACAATCGCAATGACAGTTGCAGTATGGCACTTATTTGTGACAAAAGACCAAATGGAGCTGATGGAAGTTGAAGATGAATTTTGAATAGGGCACATATATAAAGCTCGGTTCCGGCGGTTGGAAAAATCGATATCCATTTTTTGAGGGGGAGAATTACTCTTATCAAAGATACCCCTTCTAAACTTCCGGTATATTACATTTCATTATCCAGAGCCCCGCTTTCTTAGTGAAGTGATTCGAAGCCTTGATGAAAAATTCTCTCTAGAGTGGCTCATAGGAAAATAAGAATTTAAGAAGATAAGTTGGAATGTCATCCACCTCCATAGAAGATGGATTTGGCATTCAGAATTTGAGGAGCAGTTAATGAATGTCTATTAATCAAGTGGTGGTTAATCCTTTGGGTGAAGAATTACTTTGATCAAAGATACTCTTTTAAATCTTCCGCTGTACTACTTCTGATTATTCAGATCCCCAGCCTGCCTGGAAGTGACACAAGCCTTGATGAAAAATTTTCTCTAGAGTAGTCAAACGAAAATAAGAAATTTAAGCTGGCTATTGGAATGCCATTTGCTTCCCTAAAACATAAAGTGGATTAGAAATCGAGAGCACTTAATGAATCCCTATTAACCAAGTGGTGGTGGAGGCTAAGTCCAGTAACGAAACTTTAAAACGATAGTGATATAAATTCCAAACAAATTCTTAGGAAGGGTTTTGAAAACGTCTTACAAGAAAAAAATATTATTATATTATATTATAAATATAATATCATATGTACTGTAATACTTACTGGGGTGTGGTTTGTATAGAGCTCTAAACAATCAAATTAAAGCCTATCTTCAAATAGTATCAAGAAATGTGGTTTCAATAATAGAAATCTTTGTGATAGCCTTAAAATTTAATTTTATATTTATTTATAAAATTTAAAGCTTAAAAAATAGAGTAGATTGAGTAGATCTATAAAAACTTGAAATTTGACGGTCAAAAAATGCATTAAGAGATGCACTATTTCCAAAACTTGAAATCCTTTTTTTCTCATGTTCATGCATCTTGATGTTGAGATGATCAATTTGAAGATATTTGGGCATCAAAACAAAATTTCTAGTAAAGTTTTAGAGGTGACCTCTAATTTGATTGTTTAGAGCCTCCGCTCTACATAAACGTTTTCCATACTGAATATACTATATTTTATAAAGGATATTAGGTAATACTGTAATAGTAAAATATTATACAATATATTTTATATAATGTATAATATATGATACCATAATATATATATATATATATATATATATATAATTGTGTGTAGGACCCGAAGGATCACCATTAAATTTGGCATAGATATCTAAAAAAGTTATCACATGGATGTGATATTTGATTTTTTTAGAGTTATGTGCCAAATTTAATGGTGATCCTTTGGATCGTACACACATGGGTGTGGAAGGGTGTCATAGGACCATTACTATATATATATATATTTAGACACACATACCTAATATACCAACATATTTAACCTTATTCATTATATAATATAATAAAAAATATAGTAATATTGGATTTTTTTGGTGAAAGGAATTGTTTTTGGAACTAAAATTTGGAGATCTATTTCTAATTTACCAGATGAGTATTTTGTGGAAAAATTGGGCCGATCAAATCTAATTATTTAGAAACTCATAATCCATTTTTCCTTAAAAATACTCATTTGATTATTTTTTAGGTGGATCCCAAAATTTAAAATAAAAAAACGTACTGCTACATATTTGAGGAGGTAAGTAAAAGCATCATCAGATGGTTATTTGGCCCCAAAAAAAAAAAAATTGGTGATAAAAATTATGAATTTGGAAACTTAAATTTCAATTTTTCTTTTTTTAAAAAATATTATTTGGTTTTTTTAAGTGAATCTATAAATTTTAGACCGAGAAAAAATATGTCAGTGGAACTTATATCTGAGGTTGAGTACATAATGTGATCCCACAAACGCGTACTATGCTATTTTTCACCCTCAGTAAAGTATTATATTATATATTATTGTGTATGCTATGCACCTGCAGGAGCATAAGAAGATTTTTTTGGATCTAAATCAGTGGGACCTTTCAAGATTCAACATATTATTTATAAAAAATGTAAGGCATAATTTATTTCAAATAAACCTAGGTAAAATTCCTGATTGAATGAAAAAAATTGTTTAAGACTTTTCTCATTTGCTTTGGCATCTATGAATGCATCAAATAATTCCTTAGGCATGAAAAAAAAATAGCAACATCTAAATAGTATTTAAAAGAGCACGTCTTCCTCACGTGTACTTTATATCATAATTTGTGTTGTTAATAATTTAGATTTGACCCCCCAAAAACTGAATTATATCTATTCAATCTACAGGCTCCTCTAACAGTTTTTTAATTTATCTGAACTTATTTCGAAAAAATGACGCTTTATCAGTTTAAGCATTAAAATCATTAATATTGTTTCTTGACAAATAGGATTGCTTTTTGGTAATCATCTTTATCATTAAAATGATTAATCTTGTATCTTGATGAATGAGATTGAGTTTTATAATCACCCTTGCAAAGAGCGCACTTGCTTGCTTTGATCTTCACAAACTAATGAGAATGGCATCACATTTATCTTGTAATCAAAGTACCAAATAGTATAAATAGCTCCAAAGAATATATATTAATCCTCTCTCAATGTAATTTAGAGAGAAATAAGTAATGAGATTGAGTTTCACCTATATCAAAACCTGATTTTAGTACGTTGATCGTTTATTGTTCAATTGCCATTAGATAGTCACAAAACATAAAATATTAAATGTAAAAATTAGAGAGTTCGGAGGGAGAGATAGAGTCTAAGATAGACATAGCGATGAGAATTTAGGTATGGGCTTTTCCAACTTATTCCATTCTAATAATTTCTTAACATAGCAATCTACTTGGCTCTAATACCATATGACTATATTTCAAGACTAGTTACCCTTTTATATATAAGTGGAAAAAGCCACAAACTATTGTTTTCTCTTAGCCTTAATGCGTATATCAACTTGCATCTACATTTGCATAATCATTTATTTAAATCACCCTTTCTCAAAAGATTGTGCTTCCTCTATTCAGTAATAGGTTGTTCTTCTTTCATGCATATGCATCTTTGGAGATAAAATTATTATTTTTTGACAAAAACTGGTATACTCTTAAAATGATTTATTACTGTCCTAAAATCAATCTTTCGATGCACTCATGCATGCATTTGCCTATATAATTGTAACTTAATTAATAAAAATATTAGTTTATGGCACTGACCCAGTACAACACATATTAGGAGGTGCGAATTAGTTCAAGTGAAAGGATTGAAAAGGGCTCGGAGTAGACCCAAAAAGAGGTGGTAAGAAGTAGTCCGAAAAGATATGACGATTTATGGCATAACAGAGGGTATGACATTTAATAGAGTAGACTGACAGAACAAGATTCATGTAGCCGACCTCAAATAATTGAAAAAAAGCTATGATGATGATGATATAAATCAAATTAGTTTTAAATTTTTATATAAATAAAATTTTATTTTGATCAGAAAATTATAATAAGGTATTAAAAGGTTATGGGTTGTCATCACATGAAGGTTCTAGGTTATATGATAATTAAGAGACAGATGAGAATACATACCATTCTGCTGGCTATAAGACACCTGGACTTTTATGATCATATAATTTAACACATGTTAACTTTTAATTTTAGTTTCACATTGTGCATTCCTTAATAAAAAAATTTAGACATATTTTATATTTTTTATATCAAATAACTTACATAAAGTTGTTGAATTAATAATATGAATTACTAAAACTTTTCTTAATGAATAAGATAATTTCTTAAATATAGTAAAACAAAATTATGTAAATCGCATAGCCAAAGCACGTGTCCGGGTTAGAAGGATTGAGTACCGTGTGAAAGTCACGTGGCATCAATAAGTACGAAAAAGTAACCGCCAGAAAAACAGGAAGAAAGTCATGGTCCAGAAGGATCATAAAATCCAAGCAGATTGGCAGAGAAAAAGTAATAACATGGAGTTCCTTTCAAAGTTCAAAGTTGTTTGAAAAAACGGGCGGTTGGACCCGGAGCCGACAAAGTTCCTCTAACCCGTCGACTGGGGCAAAGCTCATGATCTTTCTTAAAAGAAAATTTAAAAACATTAAATATTCAAAAAGATAAGAAATTTATTTGTAATGTGTTTTTTTATATTGTCCATCATTTTAACAAAGATTGAAAAGTGTTTTGATCATGAATACTCACTCGGTCCAGCCCGAGCCCAAGGCCAAGTACCGTGCCCAAATCGTGGTTTCGGGCACCATTTTGAAACATATTAAAAAGCTAACAAGATGCTCTCTACGGATTATTTTATAAAAAACAGAAAAAGAAAAGAAATTAGGCATTAAAATATCAAAAATAAAGATTTTTTATTTCGAAAAAATATATTTATTTCTAAATAAGGGTAAGCTGCGGGATACATATACTTTGGGTCCAGTTGATATATATAAACCTTTTTGGTAACGGCAAGGAGCACATAGCATGCTCCCGCTGGAGTACGCTAGTAGTACCTTGTAACTCGTGATTTACGAGACGTTCCGGTCCACTTTAGGGTTTATCAGAGGTTTTGAAATTTCAGTCGAGACAGCGAGGAGCGACAGTGAGGGACATATTACCTGCAATTTCATTTTCTAGACAGAGGGATATGGTGCCTAATACTTGCAATTTCACTTTCTAAACGCTTCTTTCCTCGCTCTTCAATTCTTCCTCTGAATTGGGTCTCCTTCAAATGGAGGTTCTTAGCATCCCATCTCTCTGCAACATCAAGTTCTTCCCTAAAACTCCCATAATTAGATCAATTTCATGCCTTAGAAGCTTCTCCAGGAAAAACCCATCAACTTCTAGTGACTCTCGCAGTCCGTTTTTTCTTCAAAGTAGTGTTCTCCTCACGCTTTCAACCCCATTCGAATGGCAGAGAAGAGCACATTCATGTGGCCACCAATGCATCTCTGCTTCTTTCCGAAAAAATCCAAGAAGGCGTAATTCTCTGCGGAAGAAGCTCATCAAAGAAGAAAAGGTGAATGATTTGGATTCAATTCGTTCTGGTTTTCCTCTACAAAGCCCCAAACAAACTTTTGATGAGAATTCGAGTTTAAATTCAGATATAGATTCTGGAAATAACAAAGAGATTAGTAATTTTAGCAGTAATTTAGATTCATATGGATTTTACAGTGGAGAAGAGACGCTTTATTCGGATAGGTCCGATTTTCAAAAGGAATTGGATGACTGGGTTTCTCAATTAAGGAAGAAATCAGAGTATTGGGGTCCTGGGTCTGGTACAATTTTCACTATTTATGAAGATTTGGATGGAAATGTGGAAAGGGTTTCAGTTAATGAGGATGAGGTTATTGATAGAAGCGTTGGAGAAGACATTTCAAACGTGGATAAAAAGATATCCCATGCAAAGCTCCTTGCCAGAGAGATTGAAGCTGGGTCTTATAAGCTTCCTCGAAATAGTTCAATAGCTCGTTTTGTAATTCAAGATGATAGGAATTCCCACTTGACGGGGCATCGATCTGGGGATATTATTAAAAAGGGCCACTCTCTCTCCAAGCTTTCATTCATTGGGTTTACTGTGATCATTATCTCTTTTGTTTTCTGGGAGGTAAAGAAACTGTTTATATCTGAAGATTCTGAAAAGGAACTGACCACAAATGAGAAAAGGATGTTAAAGCGAAAACTCAAGTCCCGAATACAGAGAGAGAAAATGGAAATGGAGAGAAAAAGTGTGGAAGTTTTGGTTGATGTTCCGGACCCTGTGGTATCCACTGTGAGACCTCAAATTGATAAAGAAGACCTTTTGCGAACCATTTCAAATGCAAAAGCTTCACAGCAGAGTTCATCGTTATCTGCTTCTTCTGCTATTAATGTTCCTGCTGGAAAAGTTGGTTTTCATGATAAAATTACGGAAATTCAAGCAATGGCGAGACAAGCTCGGTTAATTGAGCAACAAGACACTTCCCAGCCTGTGAATCATGATGCAAATTTTGATAGAGTTGCTAAAGTGAGTGAGAAAAATGTTCCTGAGAGCACCAGTGATGGAAATCCAGTTCTCGTGGTAAATTATACGGACCATGACAAGGTTGATAACACCAGAAATAGGGAAGGGTTTGGGGAGATAAGTAAGAATGAAGAAGAGGGTGTGCGTTTTCCAGATATTCCTTCTTTGGATGAATCAGTTCATCGAGAGATGACCCCAGCCATTAATGGTGTCTCCAAAGTTTCCACTGTTGAAGATGCAAGAATAGGTGATTCAAGACTTTTGAGTAAGGGAGACATTGATAAGAATGATAATGTACATGATAACACTGAGCCTCTTACTTTAGATGGTTTAACGAGGGAGAGAATTATATTATACAATGACAAAGCAGAGAATGTTGATTTCTTAAAGGAGGATGAGAGAGAGCTGGTAAGTAGTTCTTTGGAAATGAATGCAGAGAAACAGGCTTCTGATGTGACTCATGTTTCTTTACCTTGTTCAAGTGGAACCCCAAGTAGATTGAAGCCAAGGATCATAACATCAGTTGAAGAAGCTACTGAGTACCTTTCTCAGAAAGGTGATAAACCAATTAAGGAAGTATTCAGCGATAAAACTGTCAAAACTAAACCATCAGTAGCAAGGCCATTCCAGAAGAATGACACAGACGAACGTTGGGCAAACCTTTCTGGATACCATGGTGATGATATTGTAAACTCAGAAGCTGTTAAGAGTTCAATCATGGAGCCGGAAACGCATTCTGGAACTGGGATTGATAGTCCTGAAGATTTTGCTTTGAGTGTAGATAAGTCTAATGGGTATGCTGCTCGTGATGGTTCCAATAGGAATCATACCCATGGTGATTTGAGATCACCTGCAGATTTGAGTAACACATTGAAACATAAAAGTGATGTTCATGAAAAGTATGAGGAGCAGGGTAGTTCTTGTTTGGGCAATGTGCCTTCATCTCCAGCCATCAACAACCTTGATGGAGCTTTGGAGGCAAAACCTGAAGCCAATGAGAGTCTAGAGGTAAAACCTTGTCAATCCAATGAAATCTTAGAGGCAAAACCTCTTCAATCTAATGAAAGCTTAGAGGCAAAACCTTATAAAGCTAATGAAATTTGGATGGAGAGAAACTTTGATGAAAAGTTTGATCCTATTATAAAAAGAATCGGTGTTGGTTTTAGACAGAACTATTTGATGGCGAAAGATAAAGTTCAGGAAGAGTTGAGTTTATCTTCTGAGATGAAGGACCTTGGGTTTGAGGAAGGGGAAGAGGAACTGGAGTGGATTAAGGATGATAACCTTAGGAGAATTGTCTTTCAAGTTAGCCAAAATGAGATTGCAGGGAGGGAACCATTTTACTTGATGAGTGCTGAGGATGAGCATGCATTCTTTGAGGGTCTCGAGAAGAAAGTTGAGAAAGTGAATGAGAAATTGTTGGGGTTGCATGAATGGGTGCATTCAAGGGTTGAAAATCTGGACTACGGAGCAGGTATGTGTTTGTTACCATGATACATCAGACGTTTACAAAATTTCTCTATTCAGTATATTCCTCTTCTATTTTCTAATTGATAAAATTTCCCTGCATCTTTTTATTATTAGGTGACATGCAGTTTCCTATGGAAGCAAAAAAGGAAGTTATTGGAAACTGTAATGTAAAATATTTGTACGTTCCATTTTGGTTGGTTACGAGCTTCTCTTTCTAGATGGATAGATCTATTGATTGATCAATGGCTGTATTATGGAAACACCATTCGTAATTTTCATTTTGCTCCACTTTTTCATTAGCATCTGGTGGCTCAATAATGATATATTTGGAATTTAAAAAGTCACATTTTATAAAATTTCAGCTGAGATTGTTTTCTGGTCAAGTTTATGGCAATTTGAATTTGAGCCAAACTTTATCCATATGGCTACACAATGTCCTAATTCATAATCCTGTAGGACTTCAAGTTGTCGTTCCCATGCTAATGTTACAAGTATAATCATTTCTTTCTTTGATTGTCACTGGTGATCAAATTGTCTGTAGTTATTTTGTTATGACTGCATTTAAATTTATTCATGAATCATGACAACAAACAAGAAACCCTTAGTAACCCTGGAAAGACTGCAGTTACCATGACCGGGGTTCCAAAAACAAACTTTCTGATTTCACTTTTCATTATTATTGATTAGTAGAAAATGGCAGTCCTGGTAGATTCCCCATAATTAACCAAAATTACATGCTTTCTATATCACCTAAACTTAATGTACAACCTTTCTGCCATTAATTTTACTGTTCCCTTAAGTCTCACTTCTGTTCTTTTGCTGTTCTGTCTGATGTTCATTTGCAGTAGATATTTTTATTTATATTTTCATATATATAAATTTCTCATGCAGTACAATTTCAGCAATTAGTTATTTCTACATTTAAGATGTATTGGATAGTCAACCATGATCCATTAGATTCTTATCTGAAGAAAATAAACTCAATTTTAAATTGATTGTAGTTCTCTGATTGCATGCATGGTATATTCTTTAATGTTGAATTGTCAGACACTCATTTACTGGAATACTGCTAATTAAGAACTACAACAAGCAATGAATTGTAATGTCAATGATTATATTTTAGGAAAGTACAAGACATTGCTTGGCACAATCTTGAATTCTTATTAATATATAAAAGAAGTCAAGTGATCATAAATCATAATTTAGTGATTAACAATGTAGTGAAATTTACAATAGAAAATTCTATAAAACGAACATTTATAAGGCTCTGACATGCGATTGTCACTCAACTAGAACACTTGTATTTTGCCTTATTTTCAGGTGGGATCAGTTTGGATGACCCGCTTGAGAAAATTGTACCCCGTTGGAAAGGACCTGTTCTAGACAAAGACCCTGAATTTCTCAAGGATTTCAATAAAATCAGGAGTTCTTTATCTGGAAAGCTGGGGATAGAGAAAACACAAGACCTCAATACCCAGAATGACATGAAAAAGTCAGAAATGTCACAAAATGGAAAACCATCTTCTCAGAAGGGCTTAGACGTATCAGAGTTATCACAAAACGGAAGTTCAATAACTCCAAAGACTGTTATCCATGGCAGTGATGGATCTACCAGAGCTGGGAAAAAGTCAGGGAAGGAGTATTGGGAGCATACCAAGAAATGGTCCCAAGAATTCTTGGAAATATATAATGCAGAAACAGATCCAGAGATCAAATCTGTTATGAGGGATATGGGGAAAGACCTGGACAGATGGATCACAGATGAACAAGTAAAGAAAGTGGCTGACCTAATGAGTAGGATTCCCGAGAGGAAAAGGAGGTATATTGAAAAGAAAGTGGAGAAGCTCAAGCGAGAGTGTGAAATGTTTGGTCCTCAAGCTGTGGTTAGTAAGTACAAGGAATATGCTGATGACGATGAAGAAGACTATTTATGGTGGTTGGATCTACCCTATGTGCTGGTAAGTATCGAATGCTGTTCACTGGTGTCTGCGTTATAAACTGTATATGGTATCCCATCAAACTTCTTTTGGTCATTGTCCTTTATATCTAAAAATATCTCCATATTGTTTAACTTAACCAAAAAAGTTACAAATTATATCCTTCAATGAGTAAGTAAATTTTTGGGTTAATAATGGTTTCAAACAGGCACTAACTGGTAGAATATTCAGTTCACTACTTAAGCTAGAGCTAGAATTTGAACCCATTTTGCCTCTCTCTCTATCTATTTTCTTTTTCTTGAGAAAATAGATGAAGTATCTATTAGTGTGATGACATGTATTGATCTATAAGTCCTTTTTCCTGCTCAATTTTCTTTTTTTTTTTTGAAAAATTTGTTTTTCCATAGTAAATAGGTGACAGCATATTTATTTTTCCCTTTACCATTCATTTGATTTAATAAATTAGATGGTTAGCAAATAAACATCACAAATTGATCAACAGTCAACATGATCCATCTTGTATTTTATTTTCTATTTGGGTTCCTTAAAAGTTTTTCTATCTCAACTAGGAGTATTGGTGAAAATTCTTTTCCCATCTTTTTTTTTGGTTTTCTTTGATAAAAATGGAATGTATTGATTGTTAGCAGGTCAGCAACAATAGCAGATCAAGGCTTATTTTTTTTCTGTTTTTTTAGTTTTCCTTTGAAAGTTTTCATTTTCCCCAGAAATTATAGAAAATTTTCATTTCGACAAAAAATTATATATAATGCAATCAATTTGATTCTTTATGAAGCCCTTTGGTATTTTATGCTTCTTGTTCATGATTAACCAAATTTCATACTGGGTAATAGCATTTTCGTTTGTTTTTACCATTTCTTTGTGTTGATATGTATTTCTTTGTTCGAACATTTCTCATATTAGTTTATCCTAAAAAAATAACTCATCATTAGTCAGTTTTAGATTAATTTGTTATGTTGTGATTTTCTTGAACTTTTTTTCTTGTCAAGTGTGTGGTTAGGACCAAAAAAATAGTCCTAAAATCTAGTTGATGACTAATCAATATACGTAGTATGATCAATGTTGATTAGTTGGAGAGAAAGCAAGGGGCCCATATACAATATAGAATGTTTGCCACAAACATACAATATTTGGGGCGATTTACTTGAAATTCAAATTTAGGACAATTTATTTGCAATTGAATTTTGGAGTCTTTGGAGGGTGTGGATGTCCAAAGACTGAATGTCAGGTAATGGTGTGATTGTCTTTCTACTTGACTCTCTTGTCCACACTAACCCTGGTCTAGAATTATTGTTCTCATATTAGCAGTATGTATTGACGCAGCCCATTCAAGCCATCCTTTGAATTGTATGATACTCGCCAAAATATGATTCCAAAGAAACATTATGGCAATATGCCTCTTAGTCTGGCCCTAATAAGTTGGAACTCAACCTACATCAGGGGCAGTCTTGACCTGCAGCCCTGAAACGATTCCCTGCCTTCCCAATTCTGCATGTGCCCATGGGTTCAGTAGTAGTCTTTGGAAGAGGCTTTCAGGCCAATAATTGGCAATTATTGAATGGCACAGTTGCATCGCCTAAACTTATATTGACAGGGATTAAATGGCTGATTTGTGGTGCAATTGGTGGTCATTGTGAATAATGTGTATTGATAGCCTTGGATGGTAGGATAATGCTGAATATCCAGCTCCACCCTCAGGGCCACGGCTTCGTACTCTCTATGGATAGTTCTCAAATATGGTGTACATCTCTATAAAGTAGTTCGCAGATGGATCTATACCTAACATATGCAATTATATAGAAAAGAAAATTGTAGAATTCTTCGAACATTTATCACTTCAGATAAAAAAAGGAAAGAACTGAAATGTTTGTATAGGATATGCCCTGAAACATGGTCCCTGCATCAATTATTTGGGAATTACAAGGAGGTTCTCATGCAATTGCTTTTTTATTTTTAGAGTGTAGGGAGAAGGAGAGGAGGGGCTATAGCTTAGCACGGTTAGGGAGATGTTAGAGAGCATGCCACATGGGGTAATTTCAATGGGTTCTCTCTCCTCTGTTCCCCCTTCCCTTTTCTATCATGAATATGATAGAAACTTCTCCTATCCTCCTATGAGTCAAGATTTCATTTAAGTCATACAATTATTTAAATATTTATAACCTCTCCTTGTATCTAACTGTCCATGAAAAATGGATGGTGTATAAGATAGGGAGCCCACAGTAGTGTGTCTTCTGTCTGGAGCACACTATCAACTCCCTCTGTAGGTTTCACTATCAGGTCTGTTGTGGTCTCATTATCATGCAACTGTCTACACCTTTTGTGCTTGAGAGTCATACAATTATGTAAATGTTTATAGTCTCTCCTTTTATCTAACTGTCTATGAAAAATGGATGGTATACACGATAGGGAGCCGACAGTGGTGTGTGTTCTGTCTGGAACATATCAAATCCTTCTGTGGGTCTCATTATCAGGTCTGTTGAGGTCTCATTATCATGCAACTGTCTATACCTTTTGTGCTTGAGAGACAAAATCCTTTAATATGGTTGTCCCTATGTGGGTCTCATTATCATGCAACTGTCTACGCCTTTCGTGCTTAAGAGACAAAATCCTTTAATATGGTTGTCCCTATGTGGGTCTCATTATCCTGCAACTGTCTACGCCTTTTGTGCTTGAGAGAGAAAATCCTTCAAGATGGTTCTCCCTCTCTGGGTCTCATTATCAGGTCTGCTGTGGTTTCATTATCATGCAACTGTCTATGCCTTTTTTGCTTGAGAGATAGTCCTTTAAGATAGTTTTTGAGTGCAAATATCTTTTTGAGATTTGAATTTATGGAATCACTTCTTTGAGTAGTCTTACCAGAAGTACATGTATTTGCCTGGTACAGGTTATTGTATTGTTTTGTAACTACTGTAGCTATTTCTTATATCCAAGCTCACACTTGGTGATGAGACATGCCCAATTTGTTCTGCCATCATATTATGATCAACCAATTTGTATAATTCATTACGTATGGGTGAAACTTTTGGTTAATGTTTCTGATGATTGGAGTTTGCCTTGTTTGGGATTGTATAGCATTCACATGATGTGGACGCTTGAAGGGTTTTATTTTGTTCAAAAGAAATTTGTTATTATTTTTTAGGGATTGTATAGCATTCACATGATGTGGATGCTTGAGGGGTTTTATTTTGTTTAAAAGAAATTTGTTATTATTATTTATTTGGGGTGCCCGATAAAAAATAAATCTATCCCCCAAATTTCATGTAGAAATAATTTTGAAATACAATTTAAAAAAGGATGAGGTTTCTATAAGGCCTAGGCTTTATGAAAACAAAATAAAGCCTTACCTCGAATCCTCTTCCAAAAAGCACTTTCAGCAACATAAATCTCCATAATGGCTCTAAAATCAATTTCCAACACCGACATTGAGATATGAGACTCAAACAATGTAACAGATCTTGCGGATCTATGAACTCTTATTTTTAGGGAGAAATGGACGGTCTAGATTATTTATTACAATAACTATAGTTTTAGAGCTTGAAATCCTATTTTTTTCACAACCATAGTGTTCAAGCCAAGATGATCGATGTAAAGGTTTTCTAATGCTGGGTACTTGGTAGGAAGAGTGTCAAGGCCACGGCCTAGCCTGTTGGCAAAAAGAGGAAGTTGATCTTTAGGGGCATGGTTTGCCAATAGCTTGGATTTGGACATGTTAATTTGACCAATTCGAGACAGCTAAGGAGCAGCTACAAAGCTGTTGACTTGCTCAAAAATGGCATCTCGGAAAACTAGGGTGTCATTAGTATTGGAGATGACAAATGTCCTTTTCGAACCTAGAGGGTTTAAAGCCAGACAAGGTGACCCTCTAGTATATCCTAGAGATGGATATGCTGAAGATTTCAGTGATGATGGAAAAAAGAAAAGTGGAGAGAGGGCCTCCCAAACAAAGCCCTCTAGAGGAGGAAAAATAACCTTTGGGGTATGTATTGATGGGAACAGAGAAGGAAGTTGTGGAAATGCAGCCATGAATCCACTTGTTCCATGTTTGACCAAAGTCCATTTTCTTGAGGAGAAGATCAAGGATGAACCAGTTGACATTGTTGTAGGCCTTTTCCCAGTTGCTTCTGAGGATGAGGCCAGGTTTTCTAGAGTGGTGCTGATTACTACCCCGTCTAGAATTTGCCTGTTTCAGAAGAAACCACTTTGACTCTGCGAGATTAACTTCTTCAAGGACAATCCTAAGTCTGGAAGCCAAGATCTTGGGGAGGATTTTATAGGAAGAGTTGAGAAGGCTAATGGGTCTGAAGTCTTTGAGGTCATCAATTCCGTCTATCATAGGGATGGAGATGATAAATGATTTCTTTGCCGATGGTTTCTCTGTGGTAGGATTCATGGACAAAAGTTGAAATATCAAGGTATAGGAAGTCTGAGAAGTGAGAGAAGAAAGCCATGGGAAAACCGTCATGTCCAAGGGCTCAGATTTGGATTTGTTGTGAACTAAATGCTCGGCATTGGTTAGAGATCTGGTTCCTTCCAGTTGATTCTTATTGTTGATTGCTTGTAGAAGAGAGTTTTTTGAGGGCTGGGAAATTAGCAGGGTTACTATGACTCCAAATTTTAATGGCGTTTTTGAGCAAGCGGTTCCTTTTTTGAAGCCTAAAACCTGCCCATCCAAGGTTGTGAAAGTGGACCACCAACTGGGAATATGGGAATCAAATGTTGGGTCTTCGAGCGAGAACAGCGCAAACCTAAAAGGTCTAGGACCTTGGACACGGGGGACAGTATTGTCCAAAATTGGTCTGTGGTCAGAGGTGGTGAGGGAGTCAGAATGGGTACCAGGGATGGATCCTTGTTTGGAGCCTAAACCTGCCCACCAAAGATTGTGAAATAGGACCACCGACTGAGGAATTGAATATTGGGTCTTTGAGCCAGAAAAGCTCGAACCTAAAAGGTCTGGGACCTTGGGCACAGGGGACAGTATCAAGCAAAATAGGTCTCTGGTCAGAGGCGGTGGGGTAGGGGGGTACCAGAGATTGATTGCATTTCATTGTTAATCTGGACTTTGAAAAATAAATGGGCATTTCCTTTAAATTCCTCACACTTGGTACAAATATGGTTAACAAAATCTGCATTTTGCGGGGCATTTAAGCACTTAAACTTGAGTTTCAAATGTAAAACGAAACAACAAAAAACGCCCCTCCGGGGGTGGGTGGGTGTGTGTGTTGTGGTGGAGAGACCAAGAACAGAAAAAAGGATTTCACAATGCTTTTAAGGAGACATAAAAGTTTTCTCCAAATTGAAAAGAAAGATGGCTTATGTTGATCGACTTACGTTCTAACTTGTTATATTACATTTCATAGGAAAACAGAAAAGGAAAAAGTTAGGTTTCCACCTACTATTTTGGAAAAGAAAGTTTTCAAAAGAAAAAAAAGAAGGAAGGACATATTACTCAACATGCTTTATTGCAGCTGTAAATACTTCATCGATCTTATTTTTGCAGAGCAAATATTTTTGCTTTTTTTAAATTTTTCTCTGTTTCTTTTCTGATATTTGGATTTTCTGTACTTGAGAGAGAGAGAGAGAGAGAGAGAGAGAGAGAGAGAG
>NW_006499855.1:5284962-5295836 GCF_000471905.2 Amborella trichopoda
GTATATATATATATATATATATATATGTATCTTGAAATTCTTTGAATTTTTGGACTATTTAAAAAATAGAGAACCCAAAGATTTATTTTGGAAAATAATTTTTATGTTTTTCTCTATTTTCCTAGTTTTTCCTATTTTACTATTTTATTAGTTTTAAATTTCTTAGTCCGGTCTGGCTGATTTTGTTCACTCGGTCCAAGTGAACCGGTGCCCTCACCAGTTCAGGTTTGGTGATCTAATTTATTTTGATTAGGTTCTTCTTTACATCAATATAAAAATTTAGAAATGATCTAAATAATCATTCTAAACTAATTCAAGCTTATCTCCAAACATTACAAATACAAGATATTTACTAACTTTAATAAAAGGAACTATTAGTACCTCAATATGAAACCTGCTATCACTATAAAGCCACCCCTGTTTTGTTGATGTGATATTGAGAAGATCACTATAGACCTATTATGTTGGATGAATTAGCAAGATAACATCCCTATAATGATAGATTAGGATTAGCATTAATTTGTTAACTATCCATAAATAAATTTTAATTTTTTTTTACATTTGTAAAATGCAATCTCATGAAGTAGTGGGAAGAAAAATCATATCGAGACATATGGCTTTATTGAAGGTATGACTTTTAATAGAGCATAATGCGGATTGGGATTCATGTAGCAAACTCAATTAGTTGATAAAAAACTCTAGTGATGATAGCAAAAACGCACTCTAATATAGAGAATATTTCACTCCTATAGGGGAAGGAGACGAGTTTTAATGCAGAAGAATCAGTGATTAGGAATGGAGTCTCTTTTTGACATTCTCCCTTATGATTTATTCATTAAGATTCTCTTGAGGATTCTCATGCAATCCATCTTGACACTGAAAAGTGTGTCAAAACATTGGAACTCCACTATATCATCTCCCACTTTTGCACGAAACCACTATCTTTCCTATTCCTTGTCCTCCGGACCTTGTGCTCTCTTTCTCCGAGGTTGGAGCCCAGACAAACAGTTGATGTTCCCACTTTTGCATGAATCCACTATCTCTCCCATTCCTTTGTCCTCCGGACCTTGTGCTCTCTTTCTCCGAGATTGGAGCCCAGACAAACAGTTGATGTTCCTCTTTGATGATTTCAAAGTACACCGGGGCCTAAGGATACCTTGTCTTTTAGAGATTACATGCAGCCATGGCATTGTATGCTGCTTGCTTAGGACACACCACACTAAACGCCATACAGATGCATTCTATATTGTAAACCCCGCAACACGGCGGCACACCATCATCTGGTGTCTCTCAAAGTACAAGGCTTTTCGAATCGGATTCTATTTCGAACCCAAAAGCTGTAGCTTCAAGATTTGGGGGTTTGATCTGTAACATACAGGGAGAACTAGAAAACCTAATATTTGATTCGTCAACTGGAGAGTGGAGAAGACCAATGAATTACGTTTTTTCGTCGAGAGCATTAGATGGTAAAGTTGTGTCCATTGGGCGATGGTGCTATCACTACAACGACGAGGACCATCTGGTGGGGTATGACATGCAGAGAGAGGAGGCAATGACCATCAAAGTGCAAAAAGTGCCCGACAATGAATACAATCATGATGTCTATGGGATCTTAGAGTGGGGTGACCGCTTGGATTTTGCTTATGGTGTCCGGAACACCAGCCTGGAGTTGTGGATTTTAACCGAGGAGGAGTGGGTGAGAGTGTTCTACTTAGAAAATGAGCTCGAGACCGAGTTCCTATCAACAACAATTCAATCTATTTTTCTGAGGGACTACTTTATCACAAAATTGGAGTACATAAATAAGTTCTTTATGTTCAATTTGAGGAACCGGGAAAAGGAGTTTCTCATTCTCGGAGCATTCAACGAGGACGACGACTCCTTACCATACAAGTCCACTCTCTTTTTCTGGGGGAAGTCGATGGGAGAATATTTTGAGGACTTAAGATGTTTTGAGACAGATGGTGATGACAATGTTTCTTTGCCCGACATACCGACCATCTCTGTAGAAACTGCCATTTTCGATAGACTGTGGCGATGGATTAGGATTTGCGACTCTATTATTTGCATTATTAGTCTGTTTCTTCTTTTGCTTTTCTTTTTGTGCTTTTGTTTAGCGGGTGCCAATCTCTTGTTCAGTTCCAGAATTTCTATTTTCTTGTTTAACAGAGGATGCTATCTTTTGGGGGGTTCTTTTTTGAGTGCCCTATTGGTAACCATCTTAAATCTTTTAATAATTGAAATTTCTTTTTATTCTTGTTCTACATGGGATGCTATCTTTCCCGGGGGTTGTTTTTTGAGTTGCCTAAAAGTGCATCCCTAGTGTGAGGGAACACTGAAGTGGACCGCACTCCCTTCATGTTTGACTTATGTTACAACATGAAGGGAGGTGAGGAGATGTTACACCTCTTCATAAGGGGGTTATCCTCCCATGAATGACATGCACCATGCACCACAAGGTTGCCCATTCATGAGGAGGTTACTCCCTCATGAATGAGAGAGCCCTTTCTCTCATTATAAAAGGGAGAGGGGTGGATGTCTCGACACACTACTACACACACAAGAAAGATGTGAGAGGTGTGAGAACTCCTCTTGAGAGATAGAAAAAGAGTGTGAGAGAGAGAGAATACAATCCCTCTCTCATTTGCGATCTAAAGAGAGATCCGACCCTGAGAGTTAAAGAGTTGTGCGTGAGAGTCGAGCTCAGATTGCTCATTAATCGCACTTGTTGGAGCATTTGTGAGCTTCCACCTTACTCAGGATTTCTGGTGTGGAACAGATTTCGGCAACTCTAGTAGTTGTTGAACGTGCCTACATGAGTTGATCATTCCTGCCCATATTCGTTCACCGAAATTCTTGTACAAGTACCGAGTATGATACTTGGTTCCTAGTTTATTATTTTGCTTCTGCTTCAGCCGTTTGACCGTATTTTTCCAATATTGCCATCGTGAAATCGAGTTCTCGATTGTGCCCGTATTATCATTCCTGCCTTACTTGTGAAGAATTGGCTATGGTTGGCCTATGATGTTGCAAAGTGTACATGATGGTTATATTAAGACAATAGGCATGTGCACTATGTAACTTTATGTATTAACCACATAGTCATGTTGGCCTTATGCATGGGCTATGCAAGTTGAGGCATCTTAGACTATGGGAATCATAACTAACTAATCTTGATAGGCCTCACATGCTAAGCCGTGCATGGTGGGCCCTACTCATTTTTTTTTGGCATTTTAATGCCACATAAAAGGAAAAATAAAATTTGGTGGGATTGCATCTAAGAAGGTGTATCGCTTGCAAATTGTGAGGTATTTGAGATGCTAGATTTAAGAAAGAAACTTGGTATTGATTACAAGCAAGAGTTCAATGTGACCACGCGAAATTTTCATATCAAGACTTTTAATTGTCAAAGTTTCTTTCAAGTAGCTAAACAATTAACAAGCGTAAAAATGATAATCTAATTGCAATCATGTATCAAACAAACCATGAGACATCCATATTTATTAGTGAATTTTTTTGTTGTTATGACTTAGAATGGCTTCTAAAAATGTGATCGCGGATCTCACTAAAGGTGAAAAGTTGAGTGGGAGCAATTTTCCTATGTGGCACAGGAAAATGCAATACCTTCTAAATGAGCAATGTACACTTGAACACCCAACTACCATTAAGCAAAAACCTGAACAAGGTGCCGCTGAAGAATTTATCCGTGAGTATGAGGCATGGGACAATGCTGACCCTAGCACTCGATTTACTTTGCTAAGTGCTATGGTTGATGACCCCATTCTTGAATTAGAGGGATTCACCACGACGAAGGCCATGTGGGATGCGCTTCAGCAGAAGTATGCTGACACTTCCGCTGTTCGGTTATGAGCCTTAGCTATAGCTTTTGAGACATACAAAATGCCTCCAAATGTGTCGATGGCAGACCATGTCCGAAAAATGTCTCAAATGATACGTGACCTAGAGGTAGCTGGAAACAAACTCAGTCAGGAGCAAATAGATGCCCGGATTGCTTAGGTTTCTTCTAGAATCTTGGGAAAACATAAAGTCATTGATGCTGCATAATGAAGCTGTAACAACCTTTTCCCAACTTTCTCATCACCTTCATATAGAAATTGAGTTTTGCTCATCTTCTAGAGCTGGAACCGCTCTAGTTGCCGAATTAAGCAAGCATCTAGGCCGTAAACCTCGAGGTAAGTTTATGAATGGGGCACCTCACAGGAAGGAATGACCTAAGCAAAGGCTGAAGAAAAGAAAAATGCCATGCATAGACAAGAGAGACGCACAAAGGACAAATCTGAAATATTTTGCTACAATTGCGAGAAAATGGTCATTATGCATGTGAATGTCCTGAACCTAGAAAGATACGAACTGATTTCCCTAGCTATGTAAATATTTGCACTCATGTGCTTGTTGCTCATTCACAATTTACTAGGTGGATTGTGGATTCAAGAGTGACAAAGCATACAGCCAGGCATCGAGAAGGGTCTGTTGAGCTCTAAACTTTGCTGGTTGGAAGTCATAAGATCTTCATGGGGAATTGCGCATCAGAGGATGTGCTAGGGGTTGGATCTTACCAACTTCGATTCCAAAGTGACTGGACCCTTCTTCTCCATGACGTCCTCTATGCTCCCAGAATGAGAAAAAGTTTGTTTTCAGTTCTGTCTAGTTAGAGACGGTTGCTTAATCAATTTCACGTTTAATTATGTTTCCTTTGCATTTCTAGATGGTTTTCACTAATATGGCCAGATTTTTAATGACTTGTTTATTTTGGATAATAATGATATTAATTTTTCCCTTCCTTCTACCTATATGAGATCACCATCCTTTTCTACCTCTTCTATTACATACAACTCCACAATGTGGCAAGCTAGGCTTGCTCATATAGGAAAAGATAGCATTATCAGGTTAGCCAAAGAAGGATTGTTGCTGTTATCCAAAATATACCTACCTATCTGTGAACCATGCATAGCTAGAAAATCAACTAGAAAGCCATTTTCGAAAGCAAAATGAGCAATCGGTCTTCTATATATAATACATTCTGACATTTGTGGTCCATTTAATGAGATGGCCCGTGACGGTTCCCGTTATTTTATCACATTTATCAATGTTTCTCGCTACGGGTATGTATACCTAATCTCGAATAAATCGCAAGCAATAGATTGCTTTCGTCATTTTATGCTAGAGGTTGAAAATCAGTTGGACAAAAGAATTAAGGTTTTTCGTACTAATCAAGGGCGAGAATACTGATCTGATCAATTTAAGAAGCTTTATGAGAATAAGGGAATCCAAAGACAAAAGACGATGTTCTACACTCCGCAACAAAATTGTGTTGCAGAAAGAAGGAATCATACTCTGTTGGACATGGTGAGGTCTATGATGGCTCACGCCAACCTCCCAATATCACTTTGGGGAGATGCACTCCTTACTTTGATGTATGTCCTAAACTGAGTGTCATCAAAATCTGCTCCCAAGACCTCTTATGAGTTATGGACAGGTAAAAAGCCAGATCTCCTCATTTACGTCCTTGGGGGTCAGCTGCACATATTCACATCCCTTCTCAATTGGTAGGGAAACTAGACAGGTGCTCTCTCAAGTACATTTTTGTCAGATATTCTGAGCACTCAAAGGGATATGTATTATGTCAAAAACATGATAGTGGTGGGATGAAAGAAATAAAATCTCGCGATGTAGATTTCATAGAGACAAAATTCCCTAACAGGAATTGGTCTTGTATGTCTGAAGAGCTCTATGAAGAGCTTGAATCTCAAACAGATGTTGAGATAGTTCCTTCACTTTAGGGTAATAGTGGGAGTTTTCCCATGATTGTCAATAATAGTGGGAGTGAGCCACTGGTTGAGAATGAGCATATGACTCACACTAAGTCACCGATCATGCTAGATGCACCTATTGAGAGTAGATCGCAAGTCAAACTTTGAATAAGTCAATGTGGGAATGTTCCTCATCGACACTTTGAAGTGGAGGGTCTCACATGCATTTCACTTGATGTTGATGAGCCTAGCTCATTCCAAGAGACCTTGAATTCTCTTGTTGTGGACCAGTGGATGTTTGCTATGAAAGACGAGCATAGTTCTATGAAGCATAATCAAGTTTGAGAAGTTGTGGATCTGCAGCCCAATAGAAGATCAATTGGAAGCAAGTGGGTCTTGAAAATCAAGAGGAAGACATATGAAACTATAGATAAGTATAAAGCCTGCTTAGTGGCGAAAGGGTTCACCCAAATTGAAATAGTAGACTACGATGAGACATTCTCCCCAGTGGTAAGAATGACCTCGATTCGCCTAATCCTAGCAATCGTCACACATATGGACATAGAACTCTTCCAAATGGATGTGAAGGCTGCTTTTCTAAATGGTGACTTGATGGAAGAGATCTATATGGAGCAACCTAAAGGTTTTGTAGCCTCTGACCTTGAGCGCAAAGTGTTCAAGAAGTTCATTATTGGTCTTAAACAATCATCAAGACAGTGGTATATCAAATTCCATAGGGCTATAATGACTTATGGTTTTGAAATGCTTCAAGAAGACCATTGTACATACATTAAGAAGTATAAGAAAAGCATCCATATATTGTCTTTGTATGTTGACGATATTTTATTAGCTGGGAATGATCTTGAGCAACTTGTTGCCACGAAGGAGTGGTTGTCTTCCAAATTTGAGATGAAGGACATGGGTGAGGCGAGTTACATACGTTGTGTGAAGATACATCAAAATCGTTCTCATAGGTTTCTTACTATGTCACAAGAAACATATATCCAAAGGATTCTCCAACGATTTGTATGCAAGACTCGAAACCCATAGATACTTCAATTGAGAAATTGCATATTATAAGTCTTAACATGTGTCCGCAGACAAAAGCTGAGAGGAACAAAATGTCTCGTGTTCCATATACAAGTGCAGTTGGTAGTTTGATGTAAGTGATGATTTGCACGCATTCAGATATTGCCTTCGCAGTGGTTCTTGTTAGTCGATACCATAGTAATCCAGGACAAGGTCATTGGCAAGCAGTGAAGAGGATTTTTCGAGACCTTCGAGAAACCTCGAGTCAATTGTTATGTTTTCAAGGAACTGATTTGCAGCTATGGGGATATACTGATGCTGATTGGGCAGAAAACCTAGATAAGCGTAAATCAACTTCAGGTTATATCTTCTTGTTAGGAGGCGGTGCAGTCTCATGGTGAAGAAAGAAGCAGTCGTATTTGCTCTTTCCACTATGGAGTTTGAATACATTACTTGTAGTGGAGCAGTACAAGAAGCCGTATAGTTGATAAGATTTCTAAGGAACTTGCGTGTGGTCACAATCAGTAATGAACTTGTCATTGTATTTTGTGATAATACAGTGGCACTTGCTTTTGCAAAAGACCCAAAGTACCATAAAAAAGTCGAAACATATTAATGTTAGATATCATTATATTCGAGACATTGTTGCTCATGGATAGGTGGCACTAACTCATATTCCTACAACTAAAATGGTGGCGGATCCTTTGACTAAGGCAATTATCAGGACCGCACATCAGACTCATGTAAGAACTATGGGCCTCAAGACCTTATGAGTTTACGTTACACTGTATAATATTGGTTCCCTGTTACAATTGAATATGGATGTTATTTTATGGATGGTTTGTGCACTTTAATACACATGCGCACATATAGTATGAGATTATCATTTAATTCGTCGGTAGGCCAAAGCTCACGACTCCCACGAGCAACCCTCAATTTTTAAGATATTGGAGGATAAGATATACACATGGTGTACTTATCGCATTAACCAAGGGTTCGAGATGAGAATTGACATGATCAATTCAAATTGATGTCCCGAAGATCATATAGCCTATAAGTAGCCAGGGATGAACATCAAGGATGTTCAAGTTGATGTGTGGGGCGCTGGGTGGCAACCGGTTCCATGGCTGTGAAAAGACTATAACCTACATGGTGTGGGTTGCGACACACATTTGATATGATCCACCATAGCATGTGATTCATACCACATGTGTTATATAAGTGACCAAGACATCTACTCATGTGGAAAAATATTATCATGTTCGTTTTTGCCATTGTGCGAGGCTAATAAGTAGGTAGCCCATGATGCCCTTATAAACCTTAGACTGCATTAGAAAACTTTACTTCAATCATTCACTTTGGCATGTACTCCTTAGGGTTAAGTATGAGACTCGTCTGGGATATTGCTAAGACAATGGTCGGGGTCAGAGTAGAATAATGTATGTTGTGAGGGAAGACCATTTGATATCACACTTTATTTTGGTACCACAAGAAAACAGTACAAATTACATGCGTAGTGAAAATAGTTATGCACGAATGGGCTAAGTAATCTTTTTAGCTTGGCTCATGAGGAATTAGTTGAGAACTTAGTTCAGTGTAGTCAAATCGAGTCTAGGGCAAGTGGAGTAGTTTTTGTTTTGCAGGTATTAGAGAGATAAGGTGTTCCATGCCAGTTGGTTGGAAACTTGGTATGGTTCTCTCTAGCAGAATGTTCGATCCAGTAGGTCGCACACCGCATTTTCCCTTTGTATGAAAGAATACTCATGATGTAATAATGAACGACAACTCTTATTTGAGCATATAACCCCTCCCACATAGGGGAAGAGTGGGAGATGTAGACATGAAGGTATATCCCTAGTATGAGGGAACACCCAAGTGGAACACACTCCGTTCATGTTTGACTTTCATTACAACATGAAGGGAGGTGGAGAGAGGTTACACATCTTCATGAGGGGGTTACCTTGCCATGAATGACATGCACCATGCATCATAAGGGTACCCATTCATGAGGAGGTTACTCCCTCATGAATGAGAGGACCCTTTCTCTCATTATAAAAGGGAGAGAGGTGGAGGTCTTGATACACTACTATACACACAAGAAATGTGTGAGCGGTATGAGAGCTCCTCTTGAGAGATAAAGAAAGAGTGAGAGAGAGACAGAGAGAGTATAATCCCTCTGCCATTTGAGATCTAAGGAGAAATCCAGCTGTGAGAGATAAAGAGTTGTGCATGAGAGTCGAGCTCAGATTGCTCCTGAATCTTACTTGTTGGAGCATATGTAAGCTTCCACCTCACTCGGGATTTACGGTGTGGAACAGATTTCGGCAGCTTTAATAGTTGTTGGACATGCCTACGTGAGTTGATCATTCCTTCCCATATTCGTTCACCAAAATTGTTGTGCGAGCACTCATGTATGATACTCGGTTCCCAGTTTATTATTTTGCTTCTGCTTCGGCCGTTGAACCGTATTTTTCCAACACCTATTGCTAATTATCTTTAATCTTTAATAAAACAGAGACATACGTTAAATTTCTTTCCTTTTTTTTTTCTGGGAGGTTGTTATTAGTAGATTTTTTTTGTATCTTTTTTTTAAAAAAACATTTTTTAATCATTTTGGACTTGCCCTGTTAGAGCAGTTGAATTGGCCGGTTTATCGGTTAAGCCGGTTAAATCGCTTCAAGGCCCATGTCCGGTTAACCGTTCCGATTCGATTTTGCGAACACTGCTCCCGACCTTAAGATAAGATTTCAAAATAATCGATCACTTACCTTTTGCAACAAACTCTGCCATGTTTCAATTTTTCACTATCTTTAAGGGTTAAAGCTTAGCTACATTGGTACTTAAAGTCCTTTATTTATGAAAATTTGTTTCATGTGGGCTCGGCCGCATTTCTACAATATGCGGTCTCAAGGTATAAAGCATCCATCTTAAATATAGATACAAATACGCAGTTCATCTAAAAACAACTGAAACTGACGGTCTAAATGCTTTCTTCATAAAATCATTATTTATATTTTTTTAAATTTATTTATTTATTTTATATTTCATGATCTCCATGTTAGAGATTACATATCCTTAAAAATAGCATCTGAAAGCCCATCTCAAAAATTAAAATTTTAAGAGTCAACTCATTTCTACATGGACTCATAGAAACCGTATCTTTTATTCATTTGTCTGTTTATTTTTCTGGAGCTATAAGTTATGCCATGTAATCCTAGTTGCCTATCATTCCTAGGGTATTCTTTGGTTGCTTGTACTTTTTGGTATGCTTAAGAGTATATTTTTATATACATGTATTGATTTCAGATCTTCAAAGTCCGAAGTGAAGATATGACTTAAGATTTTTTGAAGGTCAGAAGTCATAATTTATAAAAGGTTGTGGTTTATTTAAGGCACCAACTTTAAATAATCAAAGTAAGATGTACATTCAAATTGTGTCGGACTTTGTACTTTCACTGCCAGAAACCCTTGTGACGGTTTGAAAATCTCACTTCTTACTATAAAACTTAAAATTTCAAAACAGGTGTATAAGTACTAGAAAATTTAAAAAATGGATGGTGTAGATAATGTATTAGATGATGCACTATTTTTAAGACTCAAAATCTTCTTTTTTTTAACATATCTAGATATTGAGATTCAGATGATCAAATTGAGATTCAGATGATCAAATAGAGGGCTTTCGAATGTTGGAATAACCTTTCGAATGTTGGAATAAAGATGACACCTTATATAAACTTTTTCTTTTAAAAAGTTTCCTTTGAGCGTTCAGGATCCGAAGTCATTAGAGTTACAACTTCGTATCTTCTAACATTCAAAGTAAAAGCATTCAAGGAAAAGTAAAAAATTCAAAAGAAAAGGTATAAAGTAATGGCATCTCTTGGGAATATTTTAGATCAGCGTTTTAAAAAATGCCGAGTCGAACCGGACTCGCCCGGTTCGACTCGGAAATAGTAAAAAAGGAACCGGATCGCCCAAAAATCGGAAATCGTCCGGTTCTAGAGAGAACCGGACGATTCTGTACAGTGAATCGCCGATTCACTGTACGGAATCGGCGAGTCCGAACAGTGAATCGGT
>NW_006499855.1:5296276-5313310 GCF_000471905.2 Amborella trichopoda
TCGGGATCGCCGATTCGCCGATCCGGATCGGTTTTTAAAAAGCCCGATCCGGGTCACCGATCCGGTTTTTAAACCATTGTTTTAGATAATAGAATGTGAGTTTTTATTGTTAGCGACAACTTTGTTTCACAGGTAGTGGGACTTATTTCACCCGATTGGTTGGAGTTTAAGATCCCTTAATATGTGAAAAGAGTAACGACCCATGTATGCTTTCTCTCTCTCTCAAAAAGTTTAGGAAAGCTTTTCTATGTTTGCCTTGATGTATAAAACTTATATACTTCCTTCTATATAACTGTTTATTTCGAATGGACGGTTACGGTTGAGATGATCTCAATTTACAATATCACGTTTCTACATTTTCTTTTTTTACAAAATATTTTAATACCAAAATTTGGGTGTCCACTCGTCTCTTAAACTCGCGCTATAAAAAAATATAAAAAAAATTATTTTCAATAAAATAAAATAATTAAAATACCCTTGAAAGTTTTAAGAGGTATTTTCGTTTAGAGAAATGATCTTATAGGACCTTCCCTCACCTATGTGTGTAGGACCTCAAATGATCACCATTAAATTTGGCATGGATCTATAGAAAAGTTAAGTCATATACCTATGTGATAACTTTTCTAGAGATCTGTGCCAATTTTAATGGTGATCCTCCTACACACATGGGTGGGGGGGGGGGGGTCCTATAAGATCATTACTATTTAGTTTATTATATTTTATTGAAAAAAAAAATTTAATACTTTTTTAGGTGTGCCCATTGAGATGATGGTGGGTATTAAATTTCATATTCATATAATTTGTATAAAAAACTAAAAATAAAATACTATAAAGCATCAGTTATAGATCAAACGGTTAGTGGTTCACTTTAGATGGATGGATAGGGGAAGCATATATATTATGGGAAAGGTTTCTATACTTCTCCTACAACATATAAGATCTACGCTTCCCCTACCATGTAACCATCCAAATATGATCAAGAGAGTCACTCATCGTGTGATCTTAGCTCCGACGTCTCAAAGTATTTTATTTTTAGCTTGTTTTATACAAACTGTAGGAATATGAAATTTGGTACCTGTCATCTTTTCATTGGGACGCACCTATAAAAAATATTAAAAATAATTTTTTGATAAAATATAATGACCAAAATACCCCATGAAACTTTCAAAATATTTTGGTCATTTTATTTTATTGAAAATATTTTTTTATATTTTTCATTAGTGAGAGTTTAATAGAGGATTGGACGTACAAAATTTGGTGTCAAATACTTCATAGAAAAAATTAAAAATAAAATAGTATAAAGATGTGACGTTGTGATTGGGCCAATCTTAGCCCTCTATTCAGAATAGACGGTTTGAGAAAGCGAAGTATATAAGTTTTATGTTGTAGAAGAAGCATAGAAAGTTTTCCCATATACTATATGCGGTACCTTACCCATATATTATATGCGGTAGGAGAAATATAGAAACCTTTCCCAAAAAGTTAAGGGATCCTGGGGACTAAATAGTTCATTCACGAGTACATCAAAAATATAGTCAAAGAATTTGATTGGCTCAAAACCCCCAAATCATATTCCTCTTTCTCATTCATTATCGTTTTGTTTTTTGTTTTTTGTTTTTTCTTTTTTTTTTTAATGAGGAAAAAGGGAAATTGGTTCGAAATGCCACAAATTAGACTTTGGTGAAGATTGAATCTAGACCGTCTATTGTGATGGGAATTGCTCAAACCGTCACCTTTTAAACTTAAACAATTAGACTGATACAATGATGCACTAAAGATGTTTCATGAGGTTTTGATTCGTACAAATACCCTAACTAATAGCAGCCTTTGCACTAAGACTAGATTTGTAATTAGGTCATGAATTGGGCAGTACTTTTGTATTGGAAGAATAAAATGAGTTATTTAAAATTGACATCTTTTGAAGTTACAGTCTTTCTAAAAACCTTTATTTTGTGTGTGATTGTAAGAGATAATAAGTAGGGATGGCAACAGGTCAGGCCTAGCTATACCACCCCTGGCCTAGCCCGGCTTTTTTCTTTTCAGGGCCCGCCCATGTCCGATCTTGACCTTATCGGGGTTGGCTGGGTAATATTAAAATAAAACAAGAGCAAAACAAAATAAAGAAATAAGGGCAGCGATGGGCCAAACCGGGCCAGGCCACCCCTAATAATAAGTGCATGGGTATTTGCCCCATATAGAAAAATGAGAATAAAAGAGGAACTATATATAGATGAATGCCCGCTAATCTTGCATTTATGGATCCAAGGGAGAATACACTTAGCTTATGCACTCACTTCTTGGGCAAAGAGGTGCCCTTAGCCGGTTCATAGTTAAAAGTTCCACTGCAAAAGAATTAGCTGGAATATGGGGTGTTTTCAGAAATCATGAGGGCTCTACTTTATTTTCATATGTTGGTACTTGCGGGACGGTTATGGTTAATCATGCTGAGATTTGCTATATATTGTAAGGTTTGGAGATTATTATTAACAAATATATTGCAGATAATATTATAGTTGAAGGAGACTCCCTCAATATTACCAAATGGTGCAAGTTAGACCAGAGGCTTCCTAATCCTTTTATGCTTTTTAGTTGAAAATCTCTAATATTTGTGCTACTTCAGGTTTACAAATCTCCTTCAACCATGTTTACCGAGATGTTAATGTTCTAGCTTATCATCTAGCAAAAGAGGGGTGTTCTTTGTCCTCTTTGTATGTTTCTTATGTTTTGATTCCAACCATGTAATTTGATGTTGTTACAACACCTATGAATAAAAGTTGTTGACCTTGTCAAAAAAAAAGAAAATTGTTTTCTTTTTTATGTTTTGGGTAGTTTAATAGGGATAAAATCTCTGACACATAATAGAAATGGAACTCAAGATATCATGTTGTAGCGACCTACTATCTTAACCACCTAGCGTGAGCCTATTTCTAGAAGTAAACATTGTTTTAAAATAGTGCAAGAAGATCCTTAGTTCATTTGATCTTTACTCAAATCGTTCTAGGACTGCATTTGGCAAACTTCTTATAGTCCCCTGTTGCACCGCCCATTTCCAACAGTCTTTGTCACTCAAGTCACTCTATTTCGAGATCGGGAAATGGGAATGGATATCTGGAAAATGGAAATGAACAGTTTCGATGCACCATGTTTTGTCAACTTGAACCACCACTGTATGCAAATAGAGCTATATTCTAAACCTTCTTAACACCAAAACTCCCAAAATTTGGATCCGCAGCCTCCTCTCTTCTATTTTGAAACGGGTTTATTGCTGAAATCACACTTATCTATACATCCAATTAGTGCATTGCAGTTGTCCTTTGTTGAAACTTACAAGGAACCCAGGCTTAATTTTTAGTGCTTGACGATTTGCAACGCTACGTCCTAGGCTCAATTCCTCCCAAAGATAGGGGCCTTCTCCCCACTGACTCACCAAAAAAAAAAGAAAAGAAAGAACAGAAACATACACCCTTGCACCGGCTAAGGGTGCCTCTCCACTAATATGAGTGTGTATATGCGTTGTCGAGGTCATTGTGCCTACCCATATTGACCTACACCTCTATCTCTCACAAGTCACCCCTCTCAAGTGAATAGGCGAGGGGGTGTGCCTGGGCAAAGGCTGGCCTTGGCCCAAGCTTGGTGCAAGTTTTTATAGGGCCGGACTAGGCTATTCTAGCCTTGATCGGGTGAAGGGTCCTAGCTTGACACATGGGCTTTGGTTGCCCAACCTGATTTTTATGGCCCAAGTCCTAATTTTTTATAGTCTGTTTAGTGTTTTAAATCCTGGTTCACTGGGTGAACCGATCCACATGTAATCGGTTTAGATCTGCAAATCCTTAATCCGCGATTCGTTGATGAGTACTGGTAAATATTATTTTTTTAAAATACAAATTATGGACCAAGCAATTTTGATTGCCTCGATTCCTTGATAAAACCGGTTAGTTCTGTGGGAACTAGTCTACTTCTTGATTTCTATTGAAAACCATAATTCAAATTGGAGCTGAATCTACCAATTTTTCATTCAGATCGATTGATTCCAATACGAATAAGAATTTAATCTGGATATTTTTCGGATACTGGTGTAGCCCACTCCCACAATTCAATCAAAAAACCATTCTCATTTCTTCCTTAAGAAAATCACTCTCTATCTGTACTTTTTTATTTTTTTTTGAGGTAATTCAGTGGGGAAGACAGGCCCCTACCTTTTTCTTTTGAGGAGTTACATTTTGAAGGTATTAATTGGAGGAGTTACATTTTGAAAGTGTTAATTGGGGATGTTAGTAGTAGGAATGGATACCACGGATGTGGTAGACTATGCCCCAAGCCCCTTTCCTAATACCACGATGTGGCCACGACCCTAGGCCCGTTCTTAATACCATGATGTGGTAACTAGGTGTGGGCTACAACCACAACCCCAGCCCCTTTCCTAATACCATGATGTGGTGTGGGCTACAACCACGACCCCAGCCCCTTTCCTAATACCATGATGTTGGGTAATTCAATGGGGAAGACATGCCCTTACCTGTTTTATGGGTAGGAATGGATACCACAATGTGGTAGACCACGACCCCACCTCTTTCCTAATACCACGATGTGATAACTGGGTGTGGGTTACGACCATGACCCTAGCCCTTTTCTTATACCACTATGTGGTAACTGGGTGTGGGCTACGACCACAACCTCAGCCCCTAAACTTTTTAGAGGTAGGAATGGATACCACGATATGACACGACCCTAGCCCCTTTCCTAATACCACGATGTGGTAACTAGGTGTGGGTTACGACCACGACCCAATCCTTTTCCTAAAAAGTGGTAAGTCAGTGGGGTTTTAACGCCTTTACCCTTTAGTGAGAATAGAGTAAGAGACTTCATCATGAGGCTCAACAATACTACACCAAGGCCCCATACCATTCTCATCTCTCTTTGTACTCTACAGTGAATAAAGAAAAATTGTTTCATGTGGTGGGAGCCGCATTTCTACATTTGCGGTCCCGAAGGTATAAAGGCATCCATATTAAAGATAGATGCCAGTCCATCGAAAAAATAATTGAAACTACCGATCCAAATAATTTTTTAATAAAATTATTATTTTTAAGTTTCAAAATTTATTTATTTTTATATCTATGATCTCCATGTCAAATATTACATATCTTTAAAAATTAGGTCTAAAATTGCATCTCAAAAATCGATTTTTAATAGATGAGTCATTTGTCTCCATATAAAAGATTGCATGTCCTTAAAAATTAGGTCCAAAATTCCATCTCCAAAATCGATTTTTAATGGGTGAGTCATTGGTACATGGACTAATAAAATTAGAAAAATCCATCTTTCTTCCTGCGACCCTTAAACCCTATTCCCTTCTCACCTAAAACCCCCCTCACCATCACCATATTTCCCTTCTCTGCAGAATCCCCTCTCTCTCTCTCTCTCTCTCCAGACCATGTCTCTCTCCAAATATTTCTCTCTCCTCCCCCAATCCCCTGTCTCTCATCGCCACCACCTCCTCTTCCTGCGCTTCCTCTCTTTCTCCTCTCCTGAAGATGCTGCCGCCGAGCGTCGTCGCCGAAAGCGGCGCCTTCGCATCGAACCGCCCCTCTCCTCCTCTAATCGCTCTGGCCCCCGCCCTCCCATCTCTCCGAACGCTAACCCTAATGCTCCAAAACTCCCGGAGACGACCTCTGCTTTAACAGGAAACCGCCTCAATCTCCACAATAAAGTTCTCTCTCTTCTCAGAGAGCGTCAATTTACAGAGGCCGCTCTCTCTGTTCGCCATCATATTTACTCCAACTGTCGCCCCACTATCTTTACTTGCAACTCTGTGCTTTTCTCTCTTCTCAATCATCGTTTATACCCTGACTTTCTATCTCTGCATCGCTTCTTTACGCAAGCTTCCATTGCCCCTAATCTGGTTACCTTTAACCTTTTGCTTCAAGCATATTGTGATATCAGAAAACCTGAAACTGCATTGGAAACATATAGGACTATGCTTAATAGTTCTCCTTTTTCCCCATCTCCGACTACATATAGGATTTTGACGAAGGGTTTGGTTGATACTGATAGGTTGAGTAGGGCTCTTGAGCTTTTGCCTGAGATGAGAGAGAAAGGAATAGGGGCGGATTCAATTGTTTATAATAATCTCATGTTGGGGTGTGTCAAAGCTGGGGAATTGGAAAAGGCGATTGAGATTTTTGGGGAGTTGAAGCAGAATTTGAAGGTTTATGATGGGATAGTTCATGGGACTTTGATGAAAGGGTACTTCTCGAAAGGTATGGATAAAGAAGCCATGGAATGTTATGAGAGTTTGTTCAACTTAGGGTTTAAGATGAATGCTATTAGTTATAATTCAGTGCTTGATGCTCTTGCTAAGAATGCAAAGTTTGATGAGGCTGAAGGTTTGTTTGATCGTATGCTAAATGAGCATGACCCACCCAGGAGAGTGACTGTAAATTTGGGTTCTTTTAATGTAATGGTTGATGGGTTTTGTAGCCAGGGCAAGTTTCAGGAAGCAATTGACGTTTTTAGAAAGATGAGTGAGAAAATGTGCAGTCCTGATACTCTCTCGTACAATAACCTGATAGAGCAATTATGTAACAATGGACTTTTGAGGGAAGCAGAGGCGTTATACAATGAAATGGCTGAGAAATCTGTGAATCCTGATGAGTTCACATATGTCTTGCTTGTTGACGCTTGTTTTAGAGAGAAGAAAGAGAATGAAGCAGCTGGCTATTTTGAGAAGATGGTAGAGACGGGTTTGAAGCCCAATGTTGTCGCGTATAATAAGGTGATTGGTGGGTTGGTTAATGCTTCAAAGATCGATGAGGCCACGAAGTTTTTTGAGCAGATGAGAGAGAAAGAGCTCAAACCTGATACCAAAACTTATGATTTCGTGTTAAGAGGGTTATGCGAACAGTCGAGGTTCGATGAGGTGCTTAAGATAGTTGGTGATGTGCTCAAGAACGATGAGGTTTTGGATACTGAAACCAAGGAATTTGTTTTTGATTCTCTAAGAAAGGTAGAGAGGGATGGGGAGTTGCAAAATCTGTTTGATGAGAGAGAGAGGGAGAAGGCTGAGGCTTTGGCCAAGGAGGCAGAGGAGGCTAGTAAGAGTGAGGAAGCAGCAAAAGCAGCCAGTGAAGGAGCCACAATTGGTGATGGCGAGGCCAAGGCTGATGATGCACAAGCTGTGCAGGCATTGAGTGAAGGGGAGGCTTTGGCTGTTCATTCTGAAGCAGCCTATGAGGACATGGAGAGTAGTAGTAAAGGGCCCAAGGGGGATGTGACAAGTGTAGAGGGTGACATGGTCGAGGCTAAAGAAGTTGGCGCCTTTGCTGAGGAAGGGGAGGAAGGAAAAGATAGTGCTAATATTGAACAGGTTGGAACTTCCTGAACAAATATTCTCAGATATATTGTGAATTTTTTTTTTGAGATTAGGTGGTGGCAGGGAAGAAAGCTTGTCCCATCGGGGACTTTGTGTTTTATTGTTGGAGAGTTATGTTTTGTACTTTTCCCTAGTTTAACTTTCAAGAAAACTCCAATTATTATATGATCTCAAATTTTTATTGTGAGAGAAGTGTCAGAAGATTCGTGACACAAGATAACCGATTGCGTATTCTGTTTCAAATATGATGATTGAATTTTTCGTTATGCTTTATTGCAGATGTTATAAATGTGATTTGGAGTTAGTTCATAAAGGGTTTTGTACTTTTTTGGGTGTTGGTGAAGATAGAAGTTCATAACTAGATCCTTGATGTTGGTAAAGATCATCATCATCATCAAAGCCTTTTCCCAACTAATTGGGATCGGCTACATAAATCCTGGCCCGCCATTTTACTCTATTAATATTCATACCCTCGGTGAGGCCATAAGTCCAAATATCTTTTCTCACTACTTCCAACCATGTCCTTTTAAGCCCATCCCTTGCCGTTTTTTAGCCTTCCACTTTAAATAACTCGCACTTCCTAACATGTGTTGGTGAAGATAGAAGTTCATAATTAGATCTTAAGATTGTGTTGTTTGCCAGTCATCGTTATGCAAGGCTTTAAACATTATATATCTCTTCTATTTAATAATGCTCTTTACGTTTTTGGTTTTTGTTTTCCTTCTATGTGTTTCAATGTGGATACTTCAACTAGAGACTGGTGTGTGTGAAGATTGTTCTATGGTGACGGCTGGACCCTAATATGAGTTGTTGTATTTTAGCCTTCTAGATGTATTTGGGTCCTCTTGAGCTCATGGCTATGAAGTTTATTGGTAAATTAGGAGTGTGTAGGTTCACAGTCAGATGTCCCTTATGTGTATGCCCACATGCTTGCATGGCTCGGTATTGTGTGCAAGGTTTGCGGTTTTTGTTGCATTTCCTTTTCAACTATTTGATTTGTATCTCGATAATTGGTGTTATCTTTTCAGTGACCATGTTACTAAGTTCTAATGATCATGATTTCATTCACTTACCTATCCTTTTGGAATGAGTAAAATTTTCAATGGTATATCATTGTCTTTTATTGGGATTTAGTTTGTGTGGTTTTGCAGTATGATTTGTGAATGGTCAAGGTCAAGCATTTTTCTTCTTTACTTCTCCAGTTGATAGAAGGATGTATGGAAAAATTTGATTTGATGACTAGTCAGTATCTTGTTGCTGAGAGAACTAGAGATGAAATTGCTTTTAATGAAACAAATCGACAAAATCATTGTATTAATCTGAACAAACCATTTTCATCTTGTCATATGTAGATACAAAATGGTGTTTTAATGAGGTATGCTGTTGTGGGTCTGTACAAAGAACTTTAGGTTAGCAAAAGTGCCTCACTACGAGGATGGTCTCAAGATGCAATTGTCTGATATGGTTGCTCCTTTTGCTGGACAATCCTTGGAAGTATTTGTCCTAGAAGGTAACTCATAACGACAGGCAATGTGAGAAATTTCATTAGAAATGGGCTCCAATCTCCAGGGGCATGGATATGAGTTGCTGGCCTAGCTTACAGCTTTTTTGAGCCCCCCTACAGTTAGAGGGTATGGACCCCAATATCTTTTGAAGGTCCTTAGTTCCTTTGAATGCCTGAAAGAGTAAGGCTTGGGCTTTTGAGTTCCTGGGTCATTAAGAGAACTGCCATCAAAATTGAGATTGAGAGTTCCAATGGCTGGTGGATTCCAATCGGAGAAACATGTTGTTGTGACAAGGGTAGACCACATGGTTTTCTTCCAATGTTGATCAAGGGCTGTCGCCGAGTGTGAGGTGATTTCTTTGCAGTTTTGCTCCCAGAAAATAATGGGAACTTCGATGCTGTCCCTTAGAGAGTCAACGAGTCTTTCTTTGCTTCTGAAAATGCATCTGTTCTCCATCCAGATACCCCAAATGGAGGCCAATAGTGAGGAGCACCACAGAAACAGGCCTGCTGTTTGGAATGGGGCGAGAAGTAGGATTGGGAAGTTGGGTAGTTGATGCAGGCATTGCCCACGGAGCATCGGAACTTGGAGGCTGTCTTACAATGGATAAACATGTGGTCAATGGTCTTCTTCCTCCTTGCACATGGGACATGGGTTTGGTAATTCAATTCATCTTCTGTGGATGTGATTCATGGATAGTACTTTGTTGGATATCACCAACCAGGCCTGCACCTTACGTGGGCAGGTGTGTGCTAGGCCTTGGAGGCTATTGCTATGCCTGGGGCAGGGGGATTGAGGGCCTTACAGAATGACGAAACCAAAATTCTGCCTGGGACCACATCTTTTCTCTCTGCAATAGCTGGTTACAAAGTGCTGTAATATTTCAAACATCAAGACCAACTCAAAAGGTTTCTTTTTCCTCCTTATATTACCTAAGTTTGGGCACTCAAAACTGTTTGGCCTCCCAGGAATTCGTGGTAGTTGGAGACTGTGGCAACTTTATCTAGAATGACGAGGAACAAATTGGGGAAATCAATTTTGAGTGTCTGCTTCCTTTCCTATCCATGAGTCCTTCCAAATCTTATTCGACTCTTACTTTTGACTGTAGATCTGATTTTACTTCAAATAGACAAGAAGGTGGACTGAATATCTTTCCAAGCTTCTGAGCCGCAGTACTGTGAACACCTCTGTGTAGGTACCCAGATTTGTTTGACCCTTATTTGCACATTGTGCTGGATCACATGCTGCCATGGGTGCTTTTTTGTTGACGTATTGCTACCACCATTTTCCTAATAGGGCTGTATTGCAATCCTCATTTCTGATGCTAAGCCCTATGGCTCTTGGGAGTGCAGGCAACTTCTCATCTTATGAGATGGACTCTGTGGATGTCACAGACCTCTCACTCCACAAGAAATATCTCGTGAGTTTTCAAGAATGTGTTTAGTGGTCAAGTTTGTGTTTAATGGAGATAGGCATCCTGAATACTGACATCTGGAAGAGACGGATGTTGGATAGAGTAGTCTTGATGAGGGTGATTCAGCCACCAAAGGACAAGAAGCAGCACTTCCGAGTAGTTAACTTGCACTTGAACCTTTTGACAACCCCATCCCAGAGGGCTTTTCTAGATTTGCCTTGGTTGAGTTGAACGACCAGGGCAGTGGGTTTGATCCACAATCGATTCACTTGGCTAAGGTCTAGACAAAGGGAAGAGGCAGGCGATAAGCCAACACTCATTAACTTGGTTTTTTCCATGTTAACTCTTAAGGGACTGTTTGAGTGCAAAAAATGGTGACAGTTTGTTTTCAATTTTTAATTGACCAAATGGCAATTTGGCCAATCGTCATTTGCTCTCTATGGGTTTTTGATTGTTAGAATTTGAATTTTATATTGTTATTTTGTGGTGTGGTGGTGTTGGTGATGGTAGGGATGGCGTGATGGTGGTTGTGGTTGTAGTGGGGTGCTGATTGTGGCATTGGAGGTGGTGATGGTTGTGGTGGGTAGTGTTAAAGCAGCAGTGCTAGTGGTGGTTTTGGCATTGGAGGAGGTGGTGGTGGTTGCAGTGGGTGGTGGTCAATCGGCAGTACTAGGGGTGGTGGCAGCATTCAAGGGTGTGGTGGTGGTTGTGGTGGAGCAGTGTTGGTGGTGGTGGCGGGTAGGCAGTCGGGTGGTGGTAGTAGTGGTAATGGTGGTGTAGTGGTAGTGGTAGTGGTGGTGGTTACAGTGATGGTGGTGGTGGTGACAGCGGCTAGGCTGTGGTGGTGGTGGCAGTGGTGGCAAGTTGTTGCTGGAGGCGGTAGTGGTTAGGTGGTTGTGGTGGCTGCTAGGCCGTGGTGACTTTTGTAGTGATGGTGGTGGATGCGGTGGTGATGGTAGACTGGTTGCTTGTTGGTGCCTTGGTGGAATAGTGGTGGAGTGGTAGTGGTGGTGGTGGTGGTGGTGTACTTGTGGCAGTGGCGGTTCTGGGGGGGGAGAGAGAGAGTTCTAGATTGAGTTTTTGTTCAAACAAGTTGGAGTTGTTTTGAGGAAGTTCAATTTGGGGGCCTAATCGCAGTTGAGAACTAATTAAAATTTGCTGGTGAGGAATTTTCAATTAGGCCCAAATTGCAATATGGCTAGGAAACCAAAGAATGCCTAAACTAGTGGACTGTTCAAAACACCTAGGGTATGTTCACTTGGATATGCTTGCCGTTGCAGAAGATAAGGGTGACATCTTCATGCTGAAGTTGGGGTATGAATGGCCCACCCCTAGAAGTGGAGAAGACATTTAGGAGGTTTTTGTTATAGTGCTTTGAGAAGGAGCTGAAGGTTTGAGCAATGATAACAAAGAGGAAAGGGGAGACTGGGTCTCCTTAATGTGGACCCCTTGAAGAATGGAAGAAGTCACAACGACTTCCAATGATGACAATGGAAAGAGAAGCTAAGTAAATGCAGCCTGAAATTCAGGACCCAACATTTAAAGTCAAAGCTCATGAGTCCCAACACCTAATCTAGGATTTTGGCCAAAATACGTGATTGAAGGCCTTCTCAAAATGCAGCTTAGAGCTCAGTCCCAGAAGACGTGATATAGAATGAGCGGAAAGCCATCTGCTTCTGGTGCTTTGTCATGTCCCAATTCTACCATGGCCATACAAACTTCAGATTTAGAGAAGGGGTGTCTAGTCATGAAGCAGATTTGTTATATCATCAGTAGTTGATGCAAAGCTGAAGTGGATTAGAGTAAGATTTGCAGTTATAAAACTTCAAAGCTGACTATAATCCACTCGGACGCCGGACCAAACCTTGGCATAAATCTTCATTGTGCCTCGATTGACATCTCTTTTTTCACATGTTTGGCATGAAGCCAACATGGCTGTGGACCAGCTGGCTAAACAGGGAGCGCTTAACAACAGTCTGCTGATTATCTGCCCTACCCCAGCCTAGGCAGTCCTCTGAGGAGCACCTTCTTGCTCCTATTTTTCACAACCTTATACTCTACTGGAAATGTTATATATTCTACCTTCTGTCTAGCTGCGATTTTGTCAGGCGCAAACTTAATTTTTGGGCATGTGTTTGCCCTTATGGTGCTTGTTGTACATGCAGTGAACCCTAATGTAAAACACCTATTATACTAATCATCATTATCATCATAGCCTTTTTCCAATTAATTGGGGTCGGCTATGTGAATCCTGGTCCGCCATTTTGCTCTTATTAAAGGTCATACCTTTAGTGAGGCCATAAGTCCTCATATCTTTCCGAACTACTTTCAACCACGTCCTTTTGGGCCTACCCCCTGCCCTTTTAAGTCCTTTCATTTAAACTAACTTGCACCTCCTAACAGGTGTTGTACTTGCTCGGCGCCACACATGACTAGCCTACTTAAGTCTACTATCTCTCATCTTCTCGCCTATTGGTGCCACACCTAAATTCTACCAAATGGATTCATTTCCACACCTATTGTACTAATACTTTATTTTAATACCATGCTGTCTACTTTATCCACAAAGTCATAAGAGATCTAATGAATGTTTACTGGCAACTTAATTTCCCGGTATTGTCTATATATAAAAAAGAACAAACTTGTTTGTTACATGGAATGGGGAAGAACACTTGCTATATATAAAAAGAAGAAACTTGGTTTTTACATGGAATGGGGAAGAACAGTTGCATTTGCATTTGAAAATAGGAGGATATTTTCTTCTGTGATTAGGGTTTCTGTGGGTACTGAATATCAAGGAGGATTAATGAACCACTGTTTTGTTTATTATCTGGTTGCTGGTATGGTTTGAGTTTCCCATTTTGAGGGGAAAGGGATGCGTCTAGGTTCATTCCTTTCAAGTTGTGGGCCTCAGTATTGATGAGTTCCCTCGGTCTTGATTAAGGAGTTGGGAACATCTTGAAGGCAAGGTATATTTGGTTGCTATCCATCGGGCTTGTAGTTTGAATATGGTGCATAACAAAATCATGCATTTTATTTTAATGCAATGTGGACAATGACAATTAGGATCTCCTATTCGATTAATTACTAGGAAGCTTTTACAAAGTCTTTGAAATGGCCCTTTTGGTAAGGATTAAGTAGGTGATAGATTTGATGAATGGCTTGGTCCAATACATTACTTTATGGCTGCTATTCTCGAAAAAGATGTTTCTCTATGGCCAATGTTCGAAAACTTGGCTGCCCAGCCGTTTAATTGGATGAGTGGCCAAAACCCCTAGGCGGCATCTAGACTGGGCACCTAGGCGCCTTCCGAGGCGGCGCCTTACCCACCTAGGCGATATAGTCAAGATGATTGCCTAGGCGCCGCCTCAACGCAACTTGCCAAGCGCGGAAAAATGCCCTAGGCCAAGGTCAATTTAGTAATTCCCCTCCCCTTAAAAAGGGGGAAAAAGGTTTGACCCCCTCACAACCTAATCTGTGGCTTCTAGAGAGATAAAAACTCCCTAAAAGCCGCAAATCTGTGATTATCAAAACATCAATAAATTTTAGATTTTTTCAATTTCTACCAAAAGCAAAGGCAATAGGTCATGGTAGTTTTTGGAGCTTCTAGTGGTCGATTTTGAGGACTTTTGGCGACCCAATAGATGAGGTTTGGGCTGACATAGTTTTGATTTTGATATTTTTAGAGCATTATTATAATTGAATAAGGGTTTGATTTATTTTTTCCTGTAACGTATTATGTTGTGATTAATGAATCATTTTTTTTTCCTTTTACTTTTTTTCTTTTATGATATGTTTACATATTTGTAGTTGAAGGATTGAATTTTTTTGTGATTAATTGATTTTTCCTTATTTGGACGATGAAATTGGGCCTATATCGAATTCTTTTATGAATAATTGATTCCTTTTTGTACAATGTATCATGTTTTGATATTCTATTTTTTTTACTTTTGTTTGATAAATTAATAATTATGTTATATACTTATATCTTAATTGTTATGTGAAGTTATATGATTATTTTATTTTGGAGGGTGTCCCCTGTTATTGGGTAGGCACTTGACCGCCGAGATGCCTAGGCTCTCGCATGCACCTTTTTTAAGAGTCTTTGGCCTTAATGGTGTTGCAAGTGCACATGGGGGACTGTGCCCTGGCATATGTATGGAGAGCGTACCATGTTTGTGATGCAGCAACGCTGACACTCCATGTGGGAATTGGCTTGCTCTTCGAAGCCCATTTAGGTGGGTAGAAGGATATAGTTGGGCTTGAGATATGGATTCCATGGCTTCTCTAAGTTTCTTAATTCAGGGAATTGACCATTGAGTGATCAAGAGATGCATAGGATTGAGATGCAGGCCCCCTGTTTGAGAAATTTAATCATGGCCACCTCTAGTAATGCTGTTGGGCATGAACGAGTTGAGACATGGAGGTATGATGCTTTTGCCTACTAGAACAGCGTGGTGGATCTTAATCAAACTGAGTTGCACTATCTAGATGGTGCTACATCTTGAAGCCTTTGCATTTTTCTTGCTCAATTGCTTGGGCATTGATTGAGCCTTTAGGTCTAGGGAGTGATATGTTATGACCAACTTGCTAGGGTGCCCCATCTCCATTCTACAAAGTCAAAACTAGATCACATGTATGATTACTTTGTGGCTCTCTGGATATACTCTTCTGGGTTAGTCAATTTACTCAAAAAAAAGATATACCCTTCTGGGTTAGTCAATTTACTCAAAAAAAAGATATACCCTTCTGGGATTACAAGCTTATGAAGCTTGTGATGCATCTTCGTACGTCCATAGTACTATGATTGTTCAGCCTATGCATCCATGAAGGTAATTTGATTGTCTCTAAGGTGTTGTACGTGAGTGTGTTGTTGTCTTTTGTTGTTGAAGTATGGGAGGGACCTGCTTATATGTTAATATGCGGTTTCAAATTATCATTTATTATACTTGACGACACTCTTGTTACAGAGCATTATATGTTTGGCAGTTGGCACTATAATAAAGATCTATCCATGTTTGACCCAAGTGCCTCTGGTCTTATATTTCAAGCTTTCAGCTTTGAATAGAACCTCAGTGTGCAAGATTGCATTGGTGGGGTGAGAGTGATTGTCATTCTGAGTTGTACAACATCGGTTTCGGTTTTTAGTGGGGCTAGAAAGGAGATTCAAGAAATGCTTCCAACTTTCTGTTGCTACTTTGTGTTGAAATTAGTTGAATAATTTTGTATGGTCATGTTGTATGTCAACATTTTTGGTTATGCACCACTTGTTCTCTATACTAATGGGAATCTTCATTCTTGGAGAGTGACTTGCCAAGAAACTTGGTTATATTACTTATGGTAAGGCCCATTGCCATTTGTGGGACGTGTTGGATATGGTGTTATCCAAAATCACCCACGTAAGGAAATCCCATATTATATGGGATTGAGATTGATATTGATCAGTTTTCTAAAGGAAATAGAAATCCAAAAAAGATTAGGTCTCGTGGATATATATATCTCTTGGTTCTTGAGATATATGTAACGTATATAGGAAATTTCCTATTTAGTGTGGATTTTTCAACCTTATATATATATATATATATATATATATATATATAGTAGGATGAAGAGCAGAGAATTGGTGTGTCCTATTTTGGTCAACATATGGGAAAGGTAATAGCTTCCTTTAGAGAGAGAGAGAGAAGCAAGAGCCTCTTGTGCATGAGATGCAAACGTTTCCTTAGAGAGAAGAGAGCTTCCTATGGAGAGAAACATTGCGATGTGCCTCATGTGGATTAAGATGTTGGCTTCTTGTAGAGAAGCGGTTCCCATAGAGATTTTGGGTGGTTTTCTTTTTTAGTTAGAGAGAACATCAGTTTCTCGTTGCTCTCCCGTCTATATCTAGTATTGTCGATAATGGTTGTTAAAAATAAAGAAAAGGAAGAACGACATGTGGTGTTAGTCAGAAGAGTGGTTTAAAAGGGTTTGTTCTACTCGGTTTTGTTGATGGTTAGAGAGGTAATTCTATGTCCCAAAATATTTGATGTAACTAGTGGATTTCAGTTTGTCATGCTCGTGGATGTAGCCTTTTTGGGGTAAACCATTTAAATCTTTATATTCTTGTGGTATGTATTTCATGCTTTTTTTCTCGTACTTTATTTGCAAAAAATCAACCCATTGGGTTTAGAGCTTTCCCGCACAACAAGCGGTATCAAAGCAAGATTGTCTCAACAAATGATATAAGAGTATGGTTTGGGGTTGTTAGTATGGCGGTACAGGTTTCAAAAGCAAAGTTTGAGGTGGAGAAATATGATATCAAGCATTATTTTTCGGCAAGAATGATGAAAGAATTATTTGGTTAAAGATGAAGAATTTATAAAGCTATCCAATGGATGTTGGCATGGTGAGTAGGTGATTTTGATATCAAGGTGGAAATTGTTGAATATGGTGATATCCAAAATCACCCACATAAGGAAATCCCATATTATGTAGGATTGAGATTGATATTGATAAGTTTATTAAAGGAAAGAGAAATCCAATAAGATTGGACTCTTGCATATATCTCTCTGTTTTTGAAGATGTACGTAACATCTATAGGAATTTTCCTATTTAGTGTGGATTCTTAACTTTATATATATGGGATGAAAAAGGAAAGAATGAGTGTGCTCTATTAGGGTCGTCATATGGAAAATGTGGGCTTCCTCGAGAGAGAGAGAGAGAGAGAGAGGAGGGCGAGGGCGTCGTGTGCAGTGAGAGTGCAA
>NW_006499855.1:5328556-5353693 GCF_000471905.2 Amborella trichopoda
GAGAGAGAGAGGACCATCACTAAGGGAAAAATAATCCCTCTTAAACAATTTCTTTAGTTTTTAAGCAACTGCATATGGATATTATGCATGTGGTTCACAGGGCAGTGCCTTACATTCAAGACCTGGATTATGCCAACAAGAAAAGCACAAGAAATAAGAGTTTTAAACATTTCAAGAATTATTTGCATGTCGACTTTAGCATATAGCATTTGCTATGTAATAATTACTCACTATTTGTTTATCCCCATGTTTTAGATGCAGCTCAACCATAAAGAAGTTCAAGAAACTTGAATGCAATCCCGTTGGAGTGGTTAGTCCTATAATGAGACTATAATTTAGAAGCTAAATCCTCCTAATCACAGTTATGCACCCTTGCCAATACCTAGGTTTTCAGTAACCACAATTCCATACTCAGAAAGAGAGAGAAGAGGGAGAAGGGATAATAGAGAGAAGCGAGAGAGAGAGACGTAAATATGTTATACACACAAAGGTGCACACACTCACACATACACCTATATATATTCAAATGGGAAAAGTTTTAATAAGGTTGCAACGTTAAAATGTAGAATCACAGATGCACCTCAAAAATCTATCGGAAATGCTGTTTTAATGTTGAAAAAACCGTCTAATCGATCATCTCGACATTGAGATGTATGAATATGAAAAAAAAAAATTTTTGAGTTCCGGAAATAGTGCATCTTGCAACACATTATCTAGACCGTTCATTTTCAAGCTTTTGATATATTTATAGAGCTACTTGATTTTAACCATTTTTGGATTTTAAAATTTTTCTAATTAGGTATGAAAATAGATTTTAAGATTATACTAAGAATTTTTTACAACAAAATTACATGTTAAGATAAAATTTTAAGGTGCGCCTTAATTGGATTGTTCAAGGTTGCAACCTCATAGAAACCGCACCTTATTCAAATCCTCAATAAGTGGCTTAGACAGCCCAACAAGGAGCACCCTCTGGCTGAGCCATTCCAACATCCCCAACTTATGCACACCTAACTTCTTTTGATGTTGCTCACAATATCAAGCACTATTTTCACATTAAACAATCACAATGCCGGAAAAAAGGAAAATGGACATAATGATGGCTTAGGTGATACCTACCTGGCATTCTCCACATTTCTTCTCTTTGCACCACATAACTTGTTGCTCCTCTGATTTCTTTCTTCAACCAAGATGTCCTCATTTTCATGGAATGACATCATGTCACCTGCACCAAGCAGTGATGCCCATAAGGAAAGTCATATCAAAACGTAAATTTTCATCTTACTGGAGACAATTTTTGTCATGTGGTCTACATTTACTTCTGCTCACCTGATAAATGAGAAGAACCCATAGCTAGGTCAAGATGAAGATCAATACTTGACTCACATTGAGATGACTCAGCAATTTTTGTGCAACATGTATTGTCAAACTGAGGCAACAAGATTTCACATCTATCAGGACTTCCTTGAATATGACGTCCTGTATTTACAGTTTTAGATATGAAATCACTGATGTGCAATAAATCAGATGCTGAAGATAGTGACAAATCTCCTGAGGGGCTTAATGTGTTCCTTTGAATGTCGATCTCAGGATGGATTGTATTCTCCAAAGAAACTTTATGACCCGTTCCATCATTACCCAGATTCTCCTGAATCAAACGGGCCATCTCTCTTGTATCTGGGCATATTAAGCTCGAATTTAAAGCCTCCCTTGAATCAAGTTCATCAAGCAATTTCAACTCAGGCTTGACTAAAATATCAGCATTTAAATCAACAGAAGATGGTCCATTTTCCTTATCTGGTCTAGTAGTATCCGCTAAAATCTTTTCCAAGTTCTCATTGACTCCTGTCCACTGCTTCCCATCAACCATTGAAACAACAACAGCTGTCTCCCCATAATCAGCAATGGATACTGAAACCATCCTAGAGAAATCAGCCTCGGAGAGATGTATATTATCTTCTTCAAACTTTGTGTCCAAATGTTGACCAGAAACTCCTGATTGCTTTGTAGCCTCATCTGTTTTACACCTATAAGATATAACCACAGGAAATTACAAAAACTCGTGAAATAGTCAAATGCATAAAAAATAGGGGAAATGTATGGCACGATCTTCCATTGGGTTCATCTCCTCCAATGAAAAGATAACAATGATAGAGCAAGTGAGACCTGCCATTGAGGTCATGTCCGGTTTTAATGGGTCCAATTCCCTCTACATAACCAATTAACCACTCCTCATTTCATTTCATGCTGGTGACCCCAATGAACTATGAGTATATCATAGTCCCTTGGTTACTTTACCTAAAATTATTGACGAGAAAGTATGATTTAGCAATTTCAATTTCCACTTTTCGTCATTAGAACTACCTGAAGAAAGATTAATAAACTTCTGGTTACCTTGGGCACAACCATGAGGTCTCAGATGTAGTTTCTGGATCAAATCCAACACAAAAAGCATGGTACCTATCTCCACATCAGATGAAGGCAAGGTAAACAGAAAACTGATAAATAATACATAAATAGACCAAACAAATATACACATGGAAAACAAATTCAGAATTGCAAATATCATGAATATTTAGAAGATAACCACATATTAGGACAGCACAGAGTAAAATGGGAAAGGAAAAAGGCCAAAGAAAAGAAAACACCAAAACAGAGTTACAGAACTTTACAAGAAAGTAAGAATCACCAGAGGATAGGTTAATCAGCAAGATGCATTATTTTAATGAGGTGAATTTATAGTTCTCAGTCTCACACTCTCACTCTCGTTTCTGTCAATCTTACAAGTTTAATCAGCACAAAAACATCAAAAGGAACCCATTAGATGGTAACAACCAGTGGTTCAAAACACGGCAAGTCGACCCGGAATAGCCCGGGTCGACACGGGAATCGCTGGTTTGCAACACTGAATCGTCCGATTTGCAACAGTGACTCGTCCGAGTCAGCAGAAAAAAAAAAGATGAACATTGAATGCCAAAATTTTGTCACAAGATTGCTGTAGATTTGCAGCTTTTTTCTCAATTATTGATCAATTTCAGCTTTTACAGTGCATTATTGTGAGAAATTACTCATTTTTTCATTGCAAAACAACAAATAAGAAGATTGAATCACAAAATTTGGTGCGTTTTTCACGAAAAACCCTAAATCCTCCATTCTTTCAATTTCGTCACAAATATTCACTATTTTTTGTTCGAATCATAGGGGTTTTCAAGGAAATTGATTTCTACAGATGATTATAGTGATTGTTTTTGTGCTTCAGCAAATATTGGAGGTCGATTTTTGAAGAAATCAGAGCTTTCGTAAAGAACAATTAACGGAAACAGAAAATCCACCATTCTTTCAATTTCGTCACAAGTAGTCACTGTTTTTTGTTCGAATCAGAGGGGTTTTCAAGAAAATTGATTTCTACAGATGATTATAGTGATTGTTTTTGTGATTCAATAAATATTGGAGGTCAATTTTTTAAGAAATCAGAGGTTTCGTGAAGAACAGTTGACGGAAAAAGAAAATCCGCCAATCTTGAGATCCCAATCGATATGGGCTGAATTGTTCCTAGAAAACAGAGGTTTTTGTTGAAAATCTTGATCTTCATATGCTATTGTAGCCTCTTTGCTTGATTTGCTAAATTTTGTAAGAAATCAAAGGGATTTTGTGAGGAACAGTTGACGAAAAAAGATAATCCACCAATCTTCAGAAAACAAAGGTGTTTTGCTCGTAATCCTAATCTTCATAAGCTATTGCAGAATTTTTGTGAGATTAAGCAACATTAGTTGCTCGAATTTGCAAGAAATCGAAGCTTGCTCCAATTTTTAGGTATGCATAAGTATTTTTTAATTTTATTGTCAATTTTATTGATGCACTAAAATCATTTTGATTGGTACATAATTAAGTACGTCATCAATGTATAATTATCATACATTCTGAATGAGGGGAAAATTAAAAACTTGTATTTTTAAAATTTTGATTGATACAAAATTAAAAACTTGTATTTTTTAATTTTATCATCAAGATGTAGTGGTATTATGAATGACTATATCATTGTAAATAAATTTTTTTTATTGATACTATATCATTGTAATTTTTTTTTTCTTGATTCTAGGTTTGGCTGATACATACTATTTTTATGTTGCATAAATCAAATAGCTTCGAATTTTTAGGTATGCATATGTATTTTTTAATTTTATTGTCAATTTTATTAGTGCACTAAAATGTATGTTCTTGAATCTAGATATATAATTCAATTTTGATTGATACATAATTAAGTATGGCATGAATGCATAATTATCATGCAATAAAAACTTGTATTTTTTAATTTTATTGTCAAAAATAAGACATGTGGCGAGTCTACATGTAGTGGCATTATGAATGAAAATATCATTGTAACTAATGTTTTTTATTGATACTATATCATTGTAATTTTTTTTTTCTTGATTCTAGGTTTGGCTGATATAGACTATTTTTATCTATAATGTTGCATAAATAAAATATTTTTGCCAAGTAGGAACTAACATATTTTTGTCAGTAGAAGTATTTTGCATGAACAACAATGATAACTTCATGAACTACCCCTTACACATTATTACTACACATGGTGATTAAATTTCATGTTGAATTGTCAGGTTCATTTTCAACCATTTACATCTTAAAAGAGTTGAACCATGGCAAATTCCAGGGAAGACCCTGCATGGCAATATGGGGTCAGACTTGATCCTAACAAAAAAGATAAAATTATTTGTAATTACTGCCAAAAAGTGATTAGTAGTGGGGTATTTAGATTTAAGCAACACTTGGCAAGGTTTAAGGGAGATGTTGTTGCGTGCAATAGTGTCCCTAGCAATACAAGAAAGCAGATGGCGGCCATTCTCAAGGCTAGCAAGGGTAAAAAAGTCGCAAAGCAGAAGATGAATGAGGAGATAGCTGGCTTATATACGCTATCAAGCGGGATGGATCCAGAAGAGCAATATAATCATGACTTGGAGATGGCCACAAGAATGAGCTTGCACGAAACATACCAGAGGGAAAGCGGGTTTGGAATGCCCGGTGGTTACGGCATGGGCATGCATGGTGGGCTCAGCCCAAGCATGAATGGTGGGACCCGTTCGAGTATGCATGGCGGGCCCAGCTCAAGCATGTATGGCAGGCCCAGCTCAAATACGTATGGGGTGTTGGTGGCAATATGCATCCAGAGGCACCGGATGTCGAGGACATTGTTCCTGGCTTATCTAAGAGTACCAGTATTGCAAGTCATGATCTCATAGACCAATTTCTCTCAAAGCCTAAGTCACAACAAATGACACTCAAAGGCATGGTGAAGGTACAAGGAACATGTTGGGCAGATATGTTGGTCAATAGTTATAAGATAAAGGGATCCCTTTTGATGCAGCCAATAGCCTATATTTCCCGCCTATGGTCAACGTAATCCAGAGAGCCGGGCCCGAGGTAAAGCCCCCGATTGCATATGAGCTAAGTGGGCGGATCTTAGATGAAGAGGTGGAGGAAGTTAAGTAGTGGATTGAAGAATATAAACTGGGTTGGCCAAGAACACGTATTACTCTCATGAGTGATGGTTGGTTGAATAAAGTTAGCAAGAAGGAATATCTTAACTTATTGGTCTATTGCCCAAAAGGTACAACCTTCTTGTCTAGCAAAAGCGTCTCAAGGAAAAAAAATGATGCAAAATTCTTAGTACGACTATATGACTAGATACTAGAGGAGGCGGGAGATAAGCATGTGGTCCAGTTTATTACGGACAATGCAACTGCTTGTGTTTCTGCGGCTAGCAAGTTGATGGATAAGAGAAAGCATCTAGTATGGACCCTGTGTGCTGCACACAGCATTAATCTTATGCTAGACGTGATCGACACGATAAAAATTGTGAAGGAGACTCTAGAGGCAGCGAGGTTCGTGTCAAGATTTATATATAACCACTATAAAATCTTATTTTTGTTAAGAGAACAATATGAGAAAAAATAGATAATCAGGTCTACCACCCGATTTATGACAGATTACTTGGTTGTGGACTCCATTCAGGAATCTCAAGCTGCATTGAAGAGATTGTTTACCAGCGAAGAGGGGCATAACGACCGCCTCTCGAAGTCCAATAATGGGCTAAAAGTGGAGGGCATAGTCACAAATAGGAGGTTATGGTCTCGGTGTTTCAAGGTCATAGAGACCACTGCTCCTTTGGTCACGGTGTTAAGAATGGTGGATTCTGACAAGAAGCCTACCATGGCCATCGTTTACGAAGGTATCGAGAGGGCAAATCTGCTATTGAGGAGAAGTGTAGTTTTGCAAGTAAAGCGATCGAGATTATAGAAAGAAGGTGGAACACCAACTTTGGCTGTCCAATTCATTATGCAAGTACATATACATTTATATCCTTGTAATGTTTAATTCTAAAATATTTTTTTAATGAAAGTTTAAATGACCTTTCTCTATCTATGTATTTTCTAAGTTACTACTTCAACCCAAAATTTTTCTATTTGACACCTGAGCATCTCCACAAGATTATGGAAGGAGTCAAATACATTATTGTTAGGCTGGAGAGAAGAAATTGAACCAGATAACAGCAATATGAAACCAGATAACAGCAATACAGGAGGTAATATTTAATATTTGGGTCAGACTTTCATTGAGTTGTTATATTTGTAAGGAATAACTAATGCACTAAAACGAAATATTTTGTTTTAGATTTCTATGTATAGGGATGCTGTAGGATCCTTCGGAACTAAACTTGCCAAGAATTCTCGAACTAAGATGGATCCAGGTGAACCCCTAACTAATATTTTGTTCTTTCATATATTTAATCTTATGAATTGTTCTTACAACGCTTTTGCATTGTAATCCAGTTGAATGGTGGGAGATATATGGTAGTGATGCACTGGGAGATATATGGTAGTGATGCAGCTCACCTAATGAGGATAGCAATCAAAGTGCTCTCCCAGACATATTCTGCTACTAGGTGTAAGCGAAACTGGAGTATGTTCCAATGGTTGCACACTGCTAGGAGAAATCGACTCGCTTCGAAGAGGCTTCATAAGCTAGTCTACGTTCATTACAACTTAAAACTCCGAGAGCGACAAATAAGAAGGAAGCTTGAAGAATACGGGTTGATAAACTTTGACACAATCTTTGTCACAGACACAGCAAAATAATAAGTAGTAGAAGAAGAGGAACCAATGTTACACAAAAGAGCGTTCCTTGAGGCTATCGGTGAGGAAGATCATGATGAAGGTGATGAGCATCATGAAAGAGGAAGCAAACCAATATATCCACAATTCGCAGGAGATGTCAGTGGTATTGCATCTAATGAGAGAGAGTGGGAAGGGGGTATAAAAGAAAATGAGAGAGATGATGACCAAATTATTCCCAACAACAAGAGGGTAGGGACGAGCACGACAGTGTAGGTGAGCATGAAGGATGGACAAGCTTCGGGGATTTTGGAGCGCAACAAAACATTAACACTCAAGGATTTGGGTATAGTCAGGTGCCCACTAATTTGGATGATTCGTTTCTAGATCAAGTCAATGAATTGTCATGCGAATTCAATCAATGGCACCAGCGTAACCAAGATGAAGAACGACGTTGTCTTTCATTTTATTATTAAGTCGTATTTTACAAATTGTATGCTTTATTGTAGTCCATGTACGATGATATACTTCATTCATGATAATTTTTTACTTCTCCTTTTGCGTGATGTAAATTTCATGATTAACAGTAGTTCATGCATAGAATATCTCAATATTCGCATATTGATGCAAAAAAATTAAAGTTCTTAATGGAGTAACCCCATTTCTTACTGGATTCTTAGAAAACAACATTTATAATGAATTTTAATAATTTTTTTCGATTTTTTTTAAGGTTGAATCTGACCGATTCGGTCGATTCCCGATCTGGATCGCCAATTCATAGATCCAGATGGGTTTTTGGGGTGCCCGATCAAGGGCACCGATCCGTTTTAAACCACTGGTATCAACAAAGCAAGTTTTTTAAGGCCTTTAAGTTTGCTATGTGTTGTTCCACTCTAGTAACACCAACAATAAGAAAAGTATCAGTCCAACTTAGCTTGGATGTTACCCATCAAAAGTTTGGTTCCGGAACAGAGTCCTCAACCAGAAGTTTCAAAGAAAAGTTAAATCATACAAGTGACCAATGAGATGATTCTGGTAGGTATCCTGATCAGTTGTTATTCCTAGGCATGTACCACTGGAAATTTGGTTTCCAATTGAAGGGAAAAAAAAAAGATCAAATTCATAACTAACTTCACACCACTGCGTCTCCCACTCCCACAAATGGTGATTCACTGATCAATATTCAAAACCTCCTAACCTTTTTTTTATGGCTAACAGTGTTTATCTTTTCATTACTTTTGCAACTGCCTAGCTTCCATTATGCTTCCTTTTCAAGTCCCACCAAAAATCTGGCCTTTGGAGTAGCGGTCTATTTTCTTTTCTTTCCCGATATTGGAGTAGCTATAGGTAAAAGAATAATTTTTTTGTTAACAATAACTCAAAACGAACGTGATATGATGCAGATAGAATTTATTATTGCAACAATTTACATTCAAGTTCGTGTTCATAAAGAGGTCAGGATGATAGAAATCAAAGTTTGCTTAGTCATGAGAAAGCATGTCTATATAGAGGATAACAAAGAATACCAAACAATGATACACTGATCTGCGCACTTGCCAATGCATGCAATAGATCTTAACTAGAGGGAAAATTACAAAAAAGTGCATTTTTTCTATGTATATTTTATGTTGAAGTCCCATTTTTTCTCATTTTTTAACATTTTTCCAAAACTACCCCCATTTGGAACTTCAAGTTCCGAGCCGAAACATTGTCTTTATATTTTTTTTTCGTGAGAATGCAATCTAGAATTTCCAGTTTCAGACCAATTTACGAGCAGTCTATTTTCTTTTCTTTCCCGATATTGGAGTAGCTATAGATGAAGGAATAATTTTTTTGTAATAACATAATTACCTTGAGAACAATAACTCAAAACGAACGTGATATGATTCAGATAGAATTTATTATTGCGATAATTTACATTCAGGCTCGTGTTCATAAAGAGGTAAGGATGATTAAAATCAAAGTTTGCTTAATCATGAGAGCGCATGTCTATATAGAGGATAAAAAAGAATATCAGACAATGATACACTGATTACCCCAAGAATGCGATGAGATCTGTGTACTTGCCAATGCACGCAATAGATCTTAACTAGAGGAAAATTACAAAAAAGTGCATGTGCAAGTTGGATATTTTAAACAAATCCCTTCTATGTATATTTTATGTTGAAGTCCCACTTTTTCTCGGTTTTTTAACATTTTTTCCCAAACTACCCCCCATTTGGAACTTCAAGTTCCGAGCCAAAACATTGTCTTTATATTTTTTTTACGTGAGAATGCAGTCCAGAATTTCAAGTTTCAAACCTATTTTTTAGTGAAACCTGAGTTCAGAACCTGCACTTCTGGAACCAGATTTCACTTAAATGAATCATGTGCTGGGTCAGGCGATTGAAATTCCGAACACAACATTCACACTTGCATTTGTTTTTGATGATGTGGCAGGGTACAATGGGGTACAAAACCCTAAGTTCCATACCCATCACTATTATATTTTTTTTTTTTGGTGAAATGGTGGGTTCGGAACTTCATTTTCCGAACCCATCACACCTTTTTTTTGATGAAAATGAAGGGTCCAGAACTTATTCCAAACCCACAAAAATGGGTACGTAACTTGAACTTCCATTTTGCTTTTTTAAGTTTAAAAATATATATAAATGCATTTCGGTCCTGAACTTGAAGTCCCAAACCGGGGAGGTAGTTTGGGAAAAAAAAAAAAAAGAGAAAACAGTGGGACTTCAAAGTGAAATATAAAATTAGGGGGGGTGGGGGGACCAAGAAATCAAATTTACCAGATATCACATGAATCACAAGCAATTGAAGTTTCAAGAGTTGATGCTTCCTCAGTACTCGCCAGCCCACTTCGTATCTTGCATCCATCACCGTCCAAGCAGATAACTGCCTACAGGACATTTCTAAGTATATCAAAAACTAATAGCTTTTCTTTTGAAGAAAATATACCAAAATCTAACTACTCACAGCACATTATTTAGAAAGACCAGACAAGGACAAACGAGTGTTACATCTTCATCAATATAATACGAGGGAAAAGAAAGCGTGTTGCTTTTCCCCTGAATACACCAGTCATTATCTCTGCAAAAGACACAATGTAACTAGCTCAATATTCTTTGAGAATTATTAGAGGAAATGATAACATACCCAAGATTGCGCTTTTGTGCGGAACCAAAAAGAAAAGCACTAAGCTCTCTCAGAATTCAACATCATAAATGGTACAGTATAGCAGAAGTTATTTAATATAATAACAAAGGACCAGATAAAATAAGCAACAGTATTTCCACAAGACGGCAAACCAACTATAACTCAATTTTTAAGAAGAGATTGCTAGATTGAGACCTTCAGTTTCCAACTCAATACTACGTATTCAATAAAAAGAAGTATTATAAACTATGATCATATTTAAATGCCATGCAATCCCCTGCAAATTCCAAGCTTCACATAGCTTCCTAAAGCTTATTCTTAATAAATTATCATCATAGATTATACTAAAATTTTAAGTGAAAAAGTTTCACTTGATTTGACAGGAATAAAGCAACACCAAGAAACTCCTTGTTTTTTTTGTATTGCTGATATGTAATGGAGGTCATGAGTCATGTTTCTCTTTAAAGATGAAAGCTCTCATAGAAGACCTAAGGCCTCACATATGACAGACATGGTACAGTATAATTTTCTCCAAATACCCCACACGTGATAACCAAAGGGCTCAAAAACCTCACCTGAATAGTTACAGCCTAACAAAAGATCAAGATGAAACAAGCACTAATACATGTGAGCATCAAGCAATCACGCATGCTCCACATTCAGCCAGGCCAAGTTGAACTTTAAAACAATACAGCTTTAAGCATCATGGATGATGGGAATCATAGAGCCATATCCAATTCCAAACGATGGATTATGCAAGAAATATCCTGATCCAACTTTCAAACATGACCTCCAAACAGACAAACACACATATTATATATATATATATATATATAGAGAGAGAGAGAGAGAGGAGAGAGAAGACATGTCAGCCTATGGGCTAATGGAATAGAGTAAGTCCAATCTGGGCCGATCTGACAGTCACGACTGTATTTTATATTTAAATTTTAATGTTTTTTATACAAATTCAAATCACATGAAATTTGGGGCGTCCAATCTTCTCATCAACGCGCACCTAAAAAAAATTAAAAACAACAAACAAATTGACCAAAATACCCCTGAAAGTTTTAGGGGTATTTTGGTCCATTCAATTATTATGAATTATTTTTTTGATATTTTAATTAGGCTCACCTATTTTTTAAGAATAGACGTTCCAAATTTCAAGTGATTTGGATTTGTAGAACAAATATTAAAGTTCAAATACGAAATGCAATAATGATCGTCAGATCGGCCCAAATTCAATTTGGGTCATTGAGAGTTTACTGTAGCTGTCAGCTAGTGGGCTGACCTCAAACTCTCCCTATATATATATATATATATATATATGTTAAGATACTAAGATAAAACTCAAGGCCTGCCTCTAAAGTTGATACTGGAGCTTCAACAAAACAGATACAAGTGGAATTTTGCTCACACAGTAGTCAACTCTCTCTCTAACTACTTAGGTAACAAATATAATATGTGGATGTTATGATATTAAGATATAACTCAATGCCTCCATCTAAAGTTGATACTGAAGCTTCAACAGAACAGATACACGTGGAATTTTGCTCACAAAGTAGTCAACTCTCTCTCTAACTACTTAGGTAACAAATATAATATGTGGATGTTATGATATTAAGATATAACTCAATGCCTCCCTCTAAAGTTGATACTGAAGCTTCAACAGAACAGATACATGTGGAATTTTGCTCACAAAGTAGTCAACTCTCTCTCTAACTACTTAGGTAACAAATATCATATGTGGAAGAGAAATAACTTCATCATGACATGAGACACAAGATTCAATATAACCACTACAATAATTAATCTCTATGAAGAGATGCCTGGGTGAAATCTGGTGAAATCTGAAATTAAACATCTGACACAACAGAATATTAGGGCAACCTATCTCATGAGAAGCTGCAGATATAACTCTATAATCCTACTACACTTCTACAATGGATTTAGAAACCACTCATGCACAGCACACCAAGAAATAAGTGATGTTCCCAGTAACAGACAATATCCTAATACGGATCTTCAATATTTGGGCAATATGATCATCGTCATCTAGGCCCTATCCCAACTATTTAATATCTGAGCAATATGCATGATCTAAGCAAGACATTCATGTTGCTTGGACACAAGTACATGTATTAATGTCACTCAAGGGTATGGTATGTCAGATTCCTCATGCCATGAAGAAGAGGATTCAGCGACGCAGCTATATTATAAAGAGAACCAAATCCAACAAAGTTTTACCATATTCTAGTTCATGTTGAGTAGCAAGAGAATAAACAATTATAACTTAATTGACTGAATGCATGGATATTTCAAACATGAAAGTTCCACATATTTTCCAAAAGTACATGTGCCTGCCCAAAAAAAAAAGGGAAAAGAATCAAGTCTCTAAAAAGATGTAATCGATGATTGATAAACAAGAAAAGAATACATAAGAATATGTGTCAGTCTGTGTGCCAATGTGTATCTAACACGAGTACAGCAACAAAACAGAAGAATCCATGTGATATATCAATCAATTGACAACTTAATAAGACTGAGGAATAGCCCACGTAAAAGAGTGCACCCAACATATCTGAAGATGGGATGAACTACACTAAAATGCAATGTCGCGGGAGACTTGACAAGCTAACTCACTAAAGTCCAACCTGAATGTGAGAATCACAGTCTACTAAACACCAGATATGGTAAAACAAAAACCACGAATAAGAGTGAGATTAGCTAGGAGAGATCCATCGTATTCTGAAAGTTTAAACCGAACTCATCTAGAATATTAACATACAATCAGCTAGACGCGCCCTCAGGAAAGATCTTGAACATAAGAGCAACTCTTTGAATACAATGAGATGGATTCACGGGGAATGCCTCTTCTGTGTGTATAGCCTATCGCTTTTGGAGAAGCGGTCAAGTTTCATAGGTCCACGTACGTTTCCTTTCCATGTCTTTTGCAATGCTAATGTATCCACAGATGCTTTAGATAAGGAGAGCACCTTTTCATAAGATAGTTTTGCCATCACCTGGAACACATCCATTGAGATGTCTAGCTGGCATCACTTTGTGGTTGTTTTTCCTTTATCATTTCTTCAAACTATGGGTTCACAAATAATTATACCTTTCTTTTACGACTACAAATGAGCTACATCATTATCAATAAAAGAAAAGGGAAAAAAGCATATTCCAGGAATAATGGCCAAGCAGGCATATCAACATACATTTAGGAATACCCTGATCATGGGAAAACCTCCCATAGCAATGAATCAAGATTTTAAACGGCCACAAGCTTCAGTAAGACTGAGTTCAAGTTACTTGTTTAGTCTTCCATGTGCGCAAATGATGTGCCATACATAGACAACATATCATCGTTAATGGGACATCATTTACCATCACATATACAGATATCCTACACAGCATGAGAAGTTGATGACACAGATCCAATGAGTAAATCTACTATTTACAGGTTAAAAAGGATGGCAAAATGATGAAATATTAGAAATTCTGAAATAAGCAAATACATTAGACAAGCTAGAGGTTTGAGGGAAGCCAAAGGTAAATTGGCGTAGCACAACCTTCCACAAATTGCAAGAAAATAAAATCCTGAAAATCAATTTCTTGATATTTTCAGAAAAGAAACAAGTTACCATGAAAATTTAAAGAAGAAAGTCTGGTAAGGCATGCATCAGTCCAGTAATTAAAACAAGAGCATAGAGAGTACTGCATAAATGGTGCCAGAAGATCATACTTGGATACCAAAGAATTCTCCTCGTGTGTGATGCTCCCGATGGTATCATATACCTTCAAATCAACATAAAGTAATGAGTATTTATTCCCCCGGAAAAAAAAAAAAGCATAAAAGTAATGAGTACGATGTTCAAATTTAGCAAAATATATTCAATGGCTAAGATGTTAAGATAAATATTACAAGTCATTAAGTATATCTCGTATGTACTGTACCATGGGGGATATGACATTCAAATAGTACAAAAAGATTAGAAATTTTCCCATAGGATTAGTTCAATCATGTGAAACATGAGACTTCATATTCTCTCATCATCTATGAGATTAATTGGTTAAGCACATTCACTATTGCAAACGATCGATTCAACCACCTAAACATGCACCCATATACTTGGGCTGGCCCTAAATTTTCTTTCAATTTTTATTTTTATTTTATTATGGGGGGGGGGGGGAGGGGGGAGAGGAGATTGTTACATGTAAGGAGAGAGACAGAGAGAGTATAGGGGTCCATTTGTGTGTCTGAGGCCTCAAATCAAACACTTGGAGATCATCTTCTTCCTTTTCTTCTTGTTATATGTAGAGAGAGAGAGCGTATGAGTCCACGAGAGAGAGAGGGCTCGCATCGAATCACTTGGAAGTCATCTTTTTTATCTTCTTCTCATATGTAGAGAGAGAGCATATGGGTATGTGTGTGTGAGGGTGAGAGAGAGACCCGCATTAACACTAAGGTCATCATCCTATTTTTCTTCTTTCTTTAGTGATGGCTTTGATTTTCTTTTCGTTTGAAATTGGTTGGGCACGCAGCGAGCGCCCCCATTTGCCATTTCCCAAATTTGTTTGATCACTTTATATGTAGAGAGAATGCATATGGGTCGTGAGAAAGATGGGCCTTGCATCAAACATTTGAAGGTTTTCTTTTTTTCTTCTTATATGTAGAGAGAGAGCATAGGAGTCAATTTGCGTGTGAGAGAGAGAGAGGCCTCACATCAAACACATGGAGGGTGTCTTCTTCTTTTAGTATATGTAGAGAGAGAAAGAGAGAGAATACGAATCCGAGAGAGAGAAGGGGGGCTCACATCAAACACTTGCAGATCATCTTCTTTTTCTACTTCGATGGAGAAAAAGAGAGCATATGGTTCTTGTGTTTGCCTAAGAGAGAGGCCTCACATCTAACACTTGGAAGTAATCTTTTTCTTTTTCTTCTTATATATAACAAGAGAGAGAGCATATGGTTTTGTGAGAGAAGAAGAGAGGAGCCTCGAATTAAGCACTACAAAGTTGTCTTCTTCTTTTTCTTCTTATATGTAAAGAGAGAGAGGGAGAGAAAGCATATGAGTCTGTGTGAGAGAGAGAGAGAGAGAGGCGCCTCGCATTGAACATTTTGAGCCCTTGGCCGAGGGCCTTTTTCTGGCCCAAGGACTCCATTAGGCAACCTGAGAGGTCCTCCTAGGTGGGCACACTAGTACAAATCCGAAAAAGGTGCCCCCTAGGGCCCCATTCAATTCAAATAGTCCCTACCTAGCATAGGTGGCCAGGCCACCGAATTGTCATTCACTACACACATTTATTCACATTGTTTTGTTTTTTTGATAATGTTAGCATTTTATAGAAGGATAAGAGAAATACAAAGAGGACTCAGAAGGCCAAAGTACAAAATGTCACCGAGGAAGGAGACCAAAAACACCCCAAAATGAGATTGATTCACATTGTTTCCATTATTTTTACGAACATATTTGAACTAGAGAAGGATAATCAGTGAGACCGGTCCAAAATATGAAATGGGTATACAGGCTTTTATAAGGGCATGAATAAGATATAGAGGTGGTTTAAGCAAGTAGGATGGATCATTGTTACGCAGAGTAGACCTAGGGGGTAGAGCTCCCTCCCTAGAATCTCACTCTAGCAGTCTTGGAAGCGAGAGGTCAAGCGGACCTCAATCCCCCACCATAAGGAATCGTAATCCCCATCTAGCGATCCTACTCGAGGGGGGAGACGAGCCCATTGGAAAACAAAGTCAATTAAAAAAAAATTGACTTAAAATTTGACTCTTGAACCCATTGTCTTTGATTCCATGCTATTTGTTCTGCATCCTGCAGTTTTTTCGCTAACAAGCACATGACATTCACCATTTCCATGGTCATGGTTTGTATTGTTTCAAACTTTGTTCTCAGCCGAATGGATTTTAGGTTTGAAGGGCAGGGGTGGGTTTGGGTAGGGGAATCAAGAACCAGCTCCTCATCTATACGCATTCCCCTATGAATGGACGTCAATTACCATTTATGCATATATAACCATGGAAATTGCTTTCTAGTTATTTGTAATCTCTATGTAAGCTAAAGATAGGGGTGCATGATTACAGTAGCATGCTTTAAGCATTTGTAAGTTACTTGTAATTTGCTTCAGACTTAATTGTAATTGGCTTGAAAATCTTGTTTTTACTGTTCATGAGAGATTTGCATGAGTCGGATGTATTTTTTGTTGCGGTGCTAGTTGAAGAAAAGCCCAGTAGTTTGATTCCTCATAAGTTATAGCCATTGATGAAGGAATTCAATGATGTCAAACCAGCTGATCTTCCCAAGGGATTACCTCCCATGCAAGACATCCAAGATCACATCAACCTCATCCCTGGTTCTAGCCTCCCAAATAAAGTGGCCTATAGAATGCGCCAAGGAGCATGAGGAGTTACATAAGCAAGTTTCAAAGTTGCTGCAGAAGGATTTAATTACGAGAGAATAAGCCCATGTGCAGTGGCAGCATTGTTAAGGCTCAAGAAAGATGGTTCCCAGTGCATGTGTGTGGACAGCAAGGCGATTAATAAAATTATCATAAATACTGCTGTCCAATACTGCGCTTGTAAGATATGTTGGGCATGTTGGTTGGGGTTATGATTTTCTCTAAATAGACTCGAAAAGTGATTACCATCAATCAAAATCAGGTCAGGTGATGAATGGAAGACAGCGTTCAAGATGCGAAAGGGATTGTATGAGTGGCTCGTTATACCGTCCGGATTATCAAATGCACCTAGCACCTTTATTATGCTCATGAGCCACGTCTTTAAGTTGTATATAGAAAAGTTTGTGGTGGTATACTTTGATGACATCCTCATTTACTAGTGAAGGGCGATGGTATACTTTGATGACATCCTCATTTACAACATTAGTGAAGGGCGATGGTATACTTTGATGACATCCTCATTTACAACATTAGTGAAGGGCGATGGTATACTTTGATGACATCCTCATTTACAACACTAGTGAAGAGCAGCATATGGACTATTTAAGGCTTGTGTTGGAGCTGTTATGAGGGGAGTAGCTGTATGCAATTTGAATTCATAACCAGCAATTTGATTTTCTTGGGTTTCGTGGTTTCCACTGAGGGAATCAAGCTGGATGAGAGAAAGGTGTCAGCAATAAGAGAATGGCCACCCCTACATCACTCCATGACGTGTGCAGTTTCTATGGGCTGGCCACTTTTTATCAAGAGTTGATTAGATGATGAGATGATTCAACACGATCATATCACTACTCACTAACTGTTCAAATGGCCACTAAAGTAGAGAATAGCTTTAAGAGTATTAAGCAGGCTATGACGGAGGCACCCGTGTTAGCATTGCCAGATTTTGATAAGATGCTTAAGCTAGAGTGTGATGCCTCACATGTTGGTATTGGGGCTGCTTTGAGCCAGGAGGGCAAACCAATGGCATATTGCAACGTGAAACTGAATGATACGAGCCCGGGGTACTCCACAAATGATGTGGAATTTTATGCGATCATTCAAGGTTTACAACACTGACATCAGTATCTTATTCAGTGGGAGTTTCTTTTAGTTTCAGACCATGAGACGCTGAAGCATATTAATGGCAGCATAAACTGAAAAGCCAGCATGCTGACAGTTAACAGTTTCAAAAACAAAATAGCCAGCATGCTTCGTGGGTGACATATTTATGGAGTTTGCCTCGTGATTCGTCACAAGGCTAGGAGTCAAAACAAAGTCGCAGATGCCTTGATCCTGAGAGTGTCACTTTTGACCACTATGCGGCTATGGTGACAGGATTTGAGTGTCTGCATGATTTGTATGCTGATGATGATGATTTTGGAGACATTTGGGTGCAGTGCCAAGGTAGAGTTGAAGGAGATTGTGGTATAGGATGGGTTTCTCTTCAAGGGAATCAATTATGCATTCATGTTGGTTCTCTTAGAAAGGTCCTTATTTCAGAGATACATCGGTTTTTTCTTTTTGGGTTGGGGGGAAGCTTGAGGCAAGACAAAACCATTGCATTGGTGGAGTTTTAGTATTATTAGCCCAAACTTAGGGGAGATTTGGCTAGCCATATGGAGAGGTGCAGAGTGTGCCAAGTTACGAAGAGGCACATCGGAATGCAGGTGTATATTTTGCCCTTACCATTCCCACTGCACCATGGGAAGATGTTAGCATAAACTTCGTGTTGGGTCTTCCACGGACTCAACAAATAATGGAATCTATATTTGTTGTGGTTAACATGATTTCAAAGATGGCCCACTTCATTGCTTGCAAGAAGACTCTAGATGCAACTCATGTGGTCCGTGAGGTGGTGAGACTTCACGGGATTCCCAAAACAACTACATCAGATAGGGATACCAAGTTTCTCAACAAGGGGAAGGCCGACTTTTTGAAGGAGTTTATTTTTAGCTTGTTGTTGTTTTCATAGTCTCTAAGTGATTTCCAATTTTTTAATTGAAGTTAGGGGTAGTTTAGAGACCTTATATGTTTTGATTTAAGTAAGGGGACTTATGGGATATTTTTATAATATGTTAACTTACGTGGGGGGAGTTTTGGTCCTTTTTTCATTACAATTTAATAAAAGAGCCTAGGTTGTTAGGATTTCTGATACTTTTGGGGCTTTAAATAGTAAAAACAGGGTGTGAACGGTGAAACCAAGCCCTATCTAGGGTTTGGGAGCCCCTTCTTTGTGCGAGGAAAGCCAGGTCAGCTCAAATCTGGCCTATTTTGATAGTTTTTCGATTCCGTTTTGCCTGTTTTCTCTATTTCTATGCATCAATTGGTATTAGAAATACCCCTATGAATAGTAACTCGCGAATAGGAAATAAAGATTAAAAAAACACCTAGAATCCCTAAAAAACTTGAAAACTTAAGAATAAACCCTAATACTAGAATTAAAACATATCCTTTGAAGAAAATAATAAAAATTAAAATAAGAATAATTTTGTCTTGCATCACACCATCACACTATCTCCCACATTAAACTCATTGAAACAACGACACTTGTCTGCTACTTCTTTACATTTGGCTGTAGTGGCTTCTAAATTAGTAGACACCTGCTCATCCACTCCTTCCATCTGCTCAACCAACTACTCAGCAGCAGCATGACCCTCCCCATTGGCCTGGATAGGAGTCAAGCAAATGGGAAGTCCCATATATCACCTCAAACGGACTCTTACCAGTAGACCTACCGTAAACACTACTATCGGTAAACTCGGCTTGAGGCAATGATAGATTCGACTCTTTCTTCTTTTCCCTGACTATATTCCTGAGAAGATTTCCGAGAGTTCGATTTACTACTTTAGTCTGCCCATATGTTTATGGATGATAGGCATTACTGAACTGTAACCAAGTACCCAATTTCTTCCACAAAGTTCCCCAAAACTGGCTGAGAGACTTAGTATCCCAATTTGAAGCCATTCTATTTAGAACGCCATGAGACCTCGCCACCTCTTTGAAGTACAAATTAGCAATATGTGTAGCATCCAAGGTTTTCTTGCAATTTATAAAATGAACCATCTTTGAAAATCTACCCACTAGCACAAATATAGAACCCATACCTCTTTGAGTCCACGAAAGTTCCATCATGAAATCCATGTAACATCCTCCTAAGGTGCATTAGGAATAGAAAGTGGAGAATAAGGCCCGATATTTTGTTCTTTGCCCCTTAGCCAACTGACATGCACGACAACTCCTGACAAACCTCATTACATACCTCTTCAATTTTGCCCAACAATAATTAGACTCCAACAAGGCTATTGTTTTGTCTTAACCAAAATGCCTACCAAGGCCTCCTCCACAAGCTCTGCTATGAGAGTCTAAGGGAACCTGCGACTATGCAAAGACAGGTTCTTTTAATAAGAAAGCCATCTTAAATAAGAAAATATCTGCTGACTCCATCAGTCCATCGTGACGTTGATCTCATATCTCCTTGAAAAAGTTGACATCATCTACATAAAGATCCTTCACAAACTCGAACCTAGTAATAGAAGTTATCATGGTAATCAATAAAGCTAATCTTCTGTTCAAAGGATCTGCCACTCAGTTTTGAATCTTTTGATTGCCTACATTATGTTGGATAATCCTTCACAAAATCGAACCTAGTAATAAAAGTTGTCATGGTAATCAATAAAGCTAATCTTCTGTTCAAAGGATCTGCCACTCAGTTTTGAATCTTTTGATTGCCTACATTATGTTGGATAACAAAAGTGAACTCCTGATACTCGGCTCCCCTCCAAGAAGGCCGCTGATTTAGTTATGTTGCACATAAAATAATTCAAAGCTTCATGATTTGAGAACAAAATAAACTCCCCATCGATCAGATAGTACCAATAACGCCTTAAGGCTTGAATATAAAACTCCGAATCATATGTAGAATATCGCCGCCAAGTATCATTTAACTTCTCATTGAAGAAGGCAATAGGATGACCTTTTTGGCTCAACACTGCACCGATACCAACATGCAAAGCATCACAATCCAACTCAAAGACCTCATCAAAGTCTAGAAGAGCTAACGCAGGCACCTAAACCATCTTCTACTTCACCAATTGAAAACTCTTCTCGGCCTCATCAGTCCATACAAGTGCCAACGTTCTTAGGCCATCCGTGATTGATGCTAGGATCAAACTGAAGCCCAATAAACCTGGAACATAAAGTAGCTAACTCATGAAAATTGCGAACATCATGCATTGGATAAGGACTAGGCCAACCCCTGATAGCTATTACCTTCCTTTGATTAACTTTAATGCCCTCAACCAAGAGAACATAACCAAGAAAGATTTATTTCTGTCATGAATTCACACTGATTAAGATTCACATATGGTTGTTTCGGTAACAAGTTGAACCAATGTTGTCAGATTCGCTTCGGAGTCTTCTTCGGTTTGGTGAGAAAAATGAAGCAATTCGGTGCTTCGATCGATTCGAGGGAAGGCTTCGGACTTTTTTTTAATTTAGTATAAATAAATTAGTTACTTATATATATAATATATACAAATAATGGATCAAATTAGAAATAAAAAATAATAAAATAATAAAAAAAAATACATTTATATGGCTATTTCTTTGGTGGCCGAAGCAAAACTGAAGTGGTCCGAAGTTGACTGCAGCAGCTCGAAGCAGTCTGAATCTGAACGAATCAGCAGCACCAGGCTTTGCTTGTCTTCGGTTTATGCCTAAAATCCAAAGGAAAGCGAATTTGATAACATTAAGTTGACCAACTGCAAATGCTCAATATGCACCTGCTCACTAATGTTGTATACTAGAATATCATTGAAGTAGACCATCACAAATTAACAATAAAAGGCTTAAATGCCTAATTCATCACCCTTATAAAATTACTAGGAGCATTGTAGAGTCCAAATGGCTCACCAACCACTTATAAGGCCCTTTCATATTTTGAATGCAGTCTTCCAATTATCTCTAGGTCAAATACGGATCTGATGGTACCCACATTTCAAATATATCTTCAAAAATAGTAGCACCAGACAGCATATCCAACATATCATCAAGGCGCCGAATTGGGAAGCAGTACTTGATCGTAATCTTCTTAATAGCCCTGCTATCCACACACATGCGCCAAGTCCCATCCTTTTTAGGCGTCAATAAGGCCAGGACAATGAATGGACTCATGCCCTCTCAAATGAACCCCTTCTATAGAAGCTTTGTTACCTGTCTCTTCTATTCTTCACTCCTTCGGACTCATTCTATATGCGACCTTGTTCAGTAGGCTAGACTAAGGAACAAGGTCTATATGATGTTGGACGTGCACTCATGGGTGGTAACCCATCGAATAACTCATCCGGAATGACATCAATATAGTTTTTCATGCTTGCTGTAGTGGAGCCGAACAATCAGGCTGCACCTCCACTCAGACCACTGTAAACAACATCCTTGACTCCAACCCCTCCATGAACTCCACCAAAGAAAGAAGGCTAGCACACCCTTTATCTGATTTGGATCCACTTTCCTTCTTAGATGGACATAGAACCACCTGTCCCCCATCTTTGACAAAGGAGAAAGTGCTTTTAAACCCATCATGAACATACGCCTATCATACTACCATGGTCTTCTCGATAATAAATGACATGTCCCATACCCTGTCTTTGTAATACTTTCCAACATAAAAAGAAACTAAACAACGTTTAGAAATTGATATCTCATTTCCTTTCTTGAACCAAGCTAGCATGTATGGCTTTGGATGACTCTCTATTTTCAACTTCAGCTTGTCTACCATCTCCTGAGAAACAATATTTTTACAGCTGCGCCCATCAATGATAAGATTACAAACCTTCCCATAGGTCGTGCATCAAGTGTCAAAAATATTAGTGCACAACCAATTTGCCTTGTCGACTACTCAGGTTGTAATCTGGTTGCACCAGATTACCAAAGCCTCCTCATGGTCACTAAATGTCACTCCAGGCTCTTCCTCCTTAGGTTCCCCATCATAAATAAGGTCTCCATCAAAAGATAGCTCGTCGTCCTCTTCAAGAAACTTCTCAATAAGATTTACAAATTTTTTATGTGGGCACTGATAAGAGACATGTCCGATTCCCAAATCGCACTGTTGTCAAGGTGCTAGTGACTAGAATAGGCCCCAACACCCACCGTATGCTGCTGTTTGGACTGATCAGCAGGTCGAGAGGACTGGTTTTCCATTGAACTCGCTTCCACTATCATATGTACTACCTTGGGCTATGCCCCACCTTGATTATAGATGCCTTTGCTGAACATCAACCTTAACTGCTAGGTTACAAGCTTTATCTAAGGTCCAATAATGTTGTAAAGCCACCACATCTTGGATGGATATTCTCAACCCACCAACACAGCGAGTTGCGGTCTACCCGCTTTCAACCACATCATGACGAGCCATGATTGATAAAGTTCATTAGTGTACTCCTCTACACTCTTTTCTCCCTGATGAAGGTTATTCATCCTATAACAAAGGGATTGGAGAGAAAATTTTGTACGTATCTTTCTTTTAATTTCTTTTTCATCTTCTCCCAGGTATTAGTTTTGAGCTTTTCCCATTCTCCCACTTCTAGCCCTAAGTTGTTTCCACCATGCCAAGGAGCCCTTCTTCAATTTTATAGCAATATAATTTTTATTTTTTTATTATCGAGAACCTCCTTATGATAAAAAACTCTTTCTATAGATTTCAACCAATCTATAAACACCTCGAGTTGAGGCCTACCGGCAAAATCTAATATATCCACATTCAAATCAACATCCCTCAAGCAGTGTGCCGCACATCTAAGCCTTCTATTGCTATCCTCATCACCCGAATCCACACGCCAAGTGCAGCAATGGAAAGGGTTGCACTCCAGATCTTCTTGTCAGAAAGATCACCATCTTTCCCATGATCGATGCCCACGAACTGCTGTTGTCAGCTGCTGAACTTGCCTTATGAAGTTCTCAATTTCTTCATATATGTTTTGCAAAATCCCCCTTCCATGAATCTTCGCGCTGCCATGGCCGTGATGAAATCACAAACCCTAGGCAGAGAATCCACAAAAACTCGATGAAATCAGCAAGATCTAGGCTGAATTGAGAAAAACTTGGCCTAAAATAGAAGACACTAGGCCGTAGTTTCTTGGCCTCATTGTTGAAAAAACCTGAGCTCTAATACCAAGTGGATGTGGGAAAATTGATGAAAACTGTAAAATCTGCAAGAAAACAAACCAAACACAAGCATCTATTCCAAGAAACCTAGGGTTTCTTCTCCACACCCAAGCTATAGGATTCAAGAGGCTAGAGATTCCACTTTTATTTTTCTTAGAAATAGATCACATGAATGGCCTCTAGCCTCCTCGCACCCCACTTCATTATTATTTGTTTATTGTTCAAAGGACATTATTTGTCCATACAAATAAGAAACTGACCCCTATGTCCTAACTTAAGCACAAAAGTCCACAATGCCCTTTATCGAACTTAAAATGACCAATTCAGTTCCAACTTAAATGTAACTTAAAAATAAACACCCTAACTTTAAATAAAATACTTAGAAAGTTCCTAATTGGTCCAGTAAATAAAAGTATTAAAAATATGAAAATAAACCTAAAATGGCTAGAAAATTATCCCAAGCAGTGCTTCCTCTGCTTATTCTTCTTGGTAAGCCTCCTATGATTTACATCCTCAAAGTATGTGAGAGAATTAGGAGGAATCTGCTGCTCCCAAAGAACATACTCATTGCCCTGAACCCTTGAGGTACTTTGCACATCATCATAAAAGAAAGTCTTAGCCATTCAATGTTTTATGGTTGATGAGAGATCGATGGATCTCATTGCTTGGTGGAACCTGAGTGGTGGGGTGCCAAAGTTGTATTCTCTTGCAATGAGAGTGCTGTCACATAATGTCGATTCTTCACGTTTCGAGCAATGTTGCAGCACTTACAACTACATACATAGTGCCAAGACGGTGGTTTATGTGCATAATAACGACTGGTTGTTGAGAAAGGTGCATTTGGATACAAACTAACTTGTGAGAATTGAAATGCTCGCCCAATGATGGCCACCTTGAGGATGACATAGAGGCAGTAATTGCATTAGATGCACAACTCGAGGCTGATGATGATGCTCATCTTGTAGGGCCCATGCCTGCCTCATATTTAGCCCTCGCCAATCCATCAGATGGATCAACTCATGCAGGCAACAATGCAGCAGCCCTGCCCAACTGGCCAGTCACCTTCTCCACTAAACCCCACTTCTACTAGGGAGTCACGCCAACGTGCACTCTAACCAAGTCCCTCATTGTCTGTCCTTAGGCGAGAGAAAGAGGTAAATCAAAAACAAATGCACCCGTGACAAGAAAGAGATAAACTAGAAGCTGCTTGATCAGGTTTGTCAACATCTCTCTCTCTCTC
>NW_006499855.1:5353713-5367512 GCF_000471905.2 Amborella trichopoda
AACAAAACGAAACTAACGACGTACCCGTACGAACGAACGAAAGAAGAAGTAAACGTAAGTAACGTACGTGTCTTCGTTACGTACGTTACGTTACACTACTCTCTCTCTCTCTCTCTCTCTCTCTCTCTCTCTCTCTCTCTCTCTCTCTTTTTAATGGAATATCTCCAAGAGATATACACTAAAGCCATGTCAATGAAAGACTAAAGAGGTTTAATGATGAAATTAAGTTTGCTTCTTATCATTGCCCTACAATCTCATTTACTCAATTATTTCTGAGACTTTCTAGCTGTAGAGTATTCATTCTATGTGTGTATACAGATAATGCTAAAATGAGGAATATATATTTTGGACTTTTTCAAATCACTTAAAAAATTATCTGTGTACGGCACTCTCTACAAACATCCCATATACATATAGTACATATATCAAAGACTGGTCCCAGGCCACTCCCATGGCAGCTCTCCTAAGGTAGGGAGATTCAGCCATGGGTCGATCCTCGGCTCCCGCACTTGCTCCTGCTCCAGTTCCCTCTCCCACTCCCAAAAAACTAGGGGGTGGATGATAAGGATAGGAAAGGTGCTCAGGGAATCTTCAAAAGTTCCTTTTTGAATGCCCAGGACATTTTAAGAGTTCTAAGCCTACAAGGCAAAGGCGGAGAATTAACATTAGGACTGAATGTTAACCATGCACCTATATAAAATGAAGTCCAAATGAAGGGATTTGTCTAGGAACAAAAACTAGTCAAAGCGTATAGGAAGTACCAAGTATGTAAGGACATAATGCCTGTTTTTGGCGTACAACTACAAAGAAGTTAGGGATAGGGGTCTAGAGGAAAACTCATAGAACAAAGAAGGTCAAAAGGTAGGGAAGGGGGCAAAATACTAGAGGAAGGTACATAAAACTAGTAATTTGAAGTAGGGAAACCTAGGAAGTTGTTGGTGGTGGGATTGGGGAAGGTTGTGGATGTAGGACAAAGGATCCATGATTAGGAGGGGCTTGCTCTAGAAAGTATCTATTAAAAAAAGACGGATAAAAGAAGATAAGTTTGTAATATTAGGCTTGTTTGGATTGGTAATTAATTTTATTTGGAATAGATCGTCTTATCTAAAACTAAGGCTTCATTCTACGAACGGGACTATTAAGATAGGCACTTAGTTGAGCATATCAAGAACCGAGCAATAGAAGAGCGCACTATCGCAAAAGCCATTGTGCAGTAGCATATACATTTTCTTGCCGGGACGGAGTTGCATCAGCTTAGGATATAGATTCAGCTAAGGAACGGAAGCTTAGCCAAGGCTACTCCCCCGTAGGTCATTTGGTAAGGCCTAGCCTCTCCTTTCACTCGAGCTAAAGACTCTCCCGTCGGTGTCTAAAGTCACTACGATCTCAATCTTTATTTCCTTGAATGAGGCTCCCTATATATAATAGGAATAAAGGGCTCCAACCAAAGTTTCTTTCCTTTTGCCGTTTAGGCTGCTTGGACTACCAAAGAAGCCCTACTCCTACTATGCTACGGCTAATAAAAAAATGGAGGGTCCTAGCTTATATAGAGTTATTAACTCAATAAATAAGAGCAGCTAGAGTCCGGTTTGTTTCTTCTTTCTTTTTTCTTTTCCTTTGTTGCTTGCACAAGAAGTAATTTCGGTTAAAACGCGGTGCGACTCGGAGGCCATAAGACTTCTTGGTCAGGCCAAAAAGATTGCCAACGAGATGCTCCTACCCCATCATGCCTGGCCCTTTACCTTAAGAAGAGAGGGGTATGAAGCATGGGAAACAATGCAATGAGTGTATTATAGGTAACCTTATGGAGTGGTTGCTATTGATTGATCAACACCAGTGAATTGTGCTTAGACGCTTCATAAAACTGCTGAATTACTATAGGGGCTGTTTCGCTTCTGCCAGATCTGGTTTTGCTTCCCCCCAAAGGCTCGCTCAGTGCTTGCATACTTCTCTTGCTAGCTCCACGTTCCCTACATTAGTAGGCGCTACTTAGTTAAGTTAGGTGAGCCTCGGGGGTCTTGCAGCTCCTGAATGCTATGCTATAAAGGGAGAATCCGCCGAGGAGAAGCCAAATAAGAGGAGGCTAATGTACGTTCATTCTGGTAACTAATATATTTTGGATAATATTATCTTGCTAGCTGTTATGTAATTTATTGTATTATGTATAATATTATTTGATTGTAAAACTTTTCAACGAATTCAGTTATTTTTATCTATTTCTAGCCAAAACATGTGATTTTCAGCAAATTACTATGAATAAAGTAAAAACTGCTTTTTAAAAAGATAAAACTTATGTGGAAAACTGCCTATAGGTTTATCTCAGATAACTTTATAGTGGACAATGTCAATCAACAGACAATTCATTATCATGATTAATTTTATTGAAATAGTGAATTATCAGTGACAACAAGTACATCCACACAGGCCCCTGGTTGGTAAGATTTACCAAGGACCAGGTTAAGTGTACGTTAGCATGCTCAATGATGCCTGGGATGTTTCAAAAACTGATGCCTAAATGATAAGAATTTGAACATGTAATAACTCCAAAGGGCAGACAAATATTTGACCAACATCTTTTTCTTTTTTCCTTATAAGTTCCCATTTGTTCTAACACCTCCTTTTCATGGTTTATCAATACTTACTATGGCCCATATTAGACTTGGGTTTATGGTGGCTTTGGAAGAAATACGTCACTGGGGGGAAAATACATAAGAATCTATCACTACTTAGTGTCTGTGAGATTTGATCAGATTAGTCTCTGAGTGATTCGAGACAGAAGACGATGACCGTTAACAGATGCACAAGACATTGTGTATATCTACACAGATTCATGAAATATATGCGAAGACCACTGGGATGAGGGTCTCTAATAATTTTTTCCTTCCCACTGTAGCTGACAAGAGATTTTGATACACACTGGAATGAATCGCTAATTTATTGTACATCTCTGAAGGTTCCATAAGATTTTCAGAACTTATCTCTTGGATAAAAACCAATATGCAATCTCCAAACATAGATAAGGCAGTTAATTATTTACATTGTTCCTGAAAAATGTCACTAGGAATAAGATATCCTAGAGTTAATATGCAGATCTATTCAAGAGTGAAAGAGCAAGTCCATGTACAGCTTCCAAGGCTGTTTTGTTAATTATTTACATTGTTCCTGAAAAATGCCATTAAGAATAAGACATCCTAGAGTTAATATGCAGATCTATTCAGGAGTGAAAGAGCAAGTCCATGTACAGCTTCCAAGGCTGTAAAAACAAACACATAAGGAAGAATTAAACAAGTTCCATGTCCACTATCTGACATCCAGATGCTAGCAACCAGATTCCAATGAATGAGACTAGCTGAGATGCATGTGCCCGAGAGTCAATGCTAAAAACATTCATCAGAGAGTGCAGGCACAAGCAAAAGATATGTGCAAAATGCATCTATTGGCTTAAATTTAACACATTATAATACGAAAATAAGTACTAAAACTGCAAAACAAGTGATAGACCTTATAACATGCTTACTTACTGGAACACATGTAATCAATTGGAATTCATTCTTGCAAAGAGGACAGAGATTTGTTATGGTTGCCCAATTGTCAATGCAAGCAAAACAAAACCTGGTATGAGATTAAAACAAAAAGATAAATAATAAATAAATAAATAAAAGAACCACATATCACTTTCTCTATATAAGCCAAACATCCATTAAAACCTATAATGAAATAGCTCACTTCCACTTTTTACACCCCATTCTACTGGGAACAAGGAATAAAAAATTTAAAATGAAGTAAATATTCTTTTCAAGAATATACCAATGTTTACAGCAGTCCAAGACCCCTCGATCAATAATGAGATCCATGCATATCCCACATCTATCATACTCAGAGACATCATCATCCTACACACATTAAAATTGAAAAGCTTCAGATTTACAGCAAAACATTTAGCAAGAAAAGATATTTGGTCATCATACTAAAGTAACATATGCAATCAAGGAGCCACTTGTTATGATGGTAAATGATCCTCTTATAGCAGGGTTCAAAAACCCGGCCAAGTGCACTCGAACTCATCTGAGAAGAGGAGTTCCCATGTACCAACTTGGGTAGATGGGAACCTGTACAGTACTTGGGTGAGTACTGCACACATCATACCTCAAAAAAATTAGCAAAACAAGAAATATGGTCATCATACCACAGTAACACATGCAATCAAGGAGCCACCTGTATTGTAAATGATCCTCTTATAAGCAGTGTTCAAAAGCACATATTCGTATGTTACTATCAGTGTTTGAAAAATCGCCGATCCGAATCGAAATCGCTCCATCCGGACCGGATATTGTCCAAAGCGATCCGGATCCAATGATATATTGGGATCCGGAAGAACCAGATTGTCTACATTATTTTAATGTAAAATTTATTTTTTAATATAAATTTCTTACACATGCAGCCACCGTTCATATTATTTTAATACAAATTTCTCACACGTACCTGCAGCAGCCACCGTTTACATTATTTTAAAACTTCTTACACGTACCTGCAGCCACCATAAGTATCTACCAACCACCATAATGAGCATGCAGCTTTACATTAAAGGCTAAGAGATAGAGTTTTATATGGCTATTTTAGCCTTTAAGCGTTGGATGTGGGACTATCCGTGCTTGCTTTTCAAGTGCGATGGAAGACTTATTTGGACCTCATTTATAAGAGTGTGGATTCCATAAGGTTGCAACCTTAAACAATCCATTTAAGGTGCACCTCCAAATTTCATTGTAGCATATAATTTTGATGTAAAAATATTATTAAGATTATCTCAAAATCTATTTTCTAATTATAAAATTTTAAAGTCCAAAAATGATTAAAATCAAGTAGATCTATAAACAAATGAAAAGCTTGAAAATGGACGGTCTAGATAATGTGTTGTAAGATGCATCACTTTTGGGACTCAAAATCCTTTCTTTTTTCATAGTCATACATCTCGACATTGAGACGATCAATTAGAGGGTTTTTCAATACTAAAACAACATTTTCCGATAGATTTTTGAGGTGCATCCGTAGTTCTACATTTTAAGGTTGCAACCTTATATAAACTTTTTCCTTTTTCGGTATAAAGGCTTAGTTGGACTAAGGCAACTAATTTCTTTTAGAAACTAAAAGAACACTATTTTTAAATATTCATAATGATTTTTTAAAAATATTTTGAGACAAAATTTGCTGATTTGGCTGATTCTCCTAATTTATTGTTAAATTTTTAGATTTTTAAATTAGATAATATTAGAAGACAAATTTCAAATTTATTTTTATTTGTATAGTAAAATAATGATAAAAGAATAAAATACATACCAATAATTCTAATTTTAATGTATAATATTGTCTTTAGTTAGATTTTAATAAATATTTGATGAGAATCTTCATACAAGGAACGAAAATCTCAATATTCGCATATTGAGGAAAAAAAATGTAAGTTAATAATGTAGTACGCCCATTTCTTATTGGACTATTAAAAAAAACATTTATAATGAATTTTAATAATTTTTTGAGATTTTTTTTAAGGCTTAATCTATCTGATTTGGCGGACGCCCGATCCAAATCGTCGATTCACCGATCCGGATGGATTTTTGGGGTGCCCGATCCGGGGCACCGATCCGCTTTTTAAACCACTGGTTACTGCAGAACTTGGGCAAGTATATGGGAGGAGGAAGGACAGAAGGGAAGGGGGGTGTTGGAGAGATCCAACCCCCATTTTTGCAAAATATTGTCCATTTGAGCCCCAAATCGACCCCTTTCGCACTCTAGTTTCAGATCAGTGACTCAAAAAGCGGACCGCCCTAAGCGGTCTAGAAGGCCTGGGCGCATTGCCCAGGCTTAGGAGGCTAAACTAGGCGGACGGTCCCTGGGCGGCTGCCTAGGCGATATAGCACTGCGCCCCGCCCAGAGATGGAAATGGATTTTTTTTTTAGGGTAGTTTTGGGGTTGTTTTGAAAAAATAATGTTTTTAAAGGTGGGTTTAGGTTCATTTGAAACCTTAACCAACAAGAACCCATTTTAGAGAGAGAGAAACCTCAAAGCAAACTATATTTTGTAATTTTCATTGGATCGAAGTGTTTCTCAAAGTTATGGGAAATGGATCGAAACATCACCCATCAAGATTAGATTTAGTTTTAGAGTTTTTTTTAGTCTTATTAGAGTGTTTTTTAATATTTTAGAACTAGAAAACATCTCAGCGGTGGAAGTTTGGAGTTCGAGCACTCAAAGTAAGTGCAAAACTTTATTTTTTAAATTGCTTGTATTATTTTGAGATGTCTTCTTCAGGATCTAGTCAAAGTGGTGATCAGGGTTGGAAATATGGATATAACCCGAATCTGAAAGACAAAAATTGTATAAGATGCAATTATTGTGAAAATGATACAAAAGGAGGCATAAACTACTTTAAGAAACATCTTGCCGGTATTAAGGAGAAAGTTGCCCCTTGTAAAAAATTTCATGAAGTTATCAGAGAGTAGATTAACCAATATATGAGTTCAGTAACACACAAACAGGAAGAAAATCCTTGCCATTTGGATAGGTCTATTTCTGGTTCTGCTAGAAGAAGTGATCTGGGTTAGAAGTATGGTCATAACCCGAAACCAAATGATAAAAATTGTATAAGGTATAATTTTTGTGAAAAATATACCAATGGGAGTATTAACCGATTCAAGAAACACATTGCCGGTATTAAAGGGAATGTTGCTTCTCGTAAAAAAGCTCCTGAAGCTATTCAGGATGAGATTAGACAATTTTTTAATTTAGTAGAACCAGAAAATGATAAAAATGAGCCTTGTTCTATGGAAATATCTTCTTTAGGTTATTCTAGAAGTGGTGACCCGGGTTAGAAGTATAGTCATAACCTGAATCCGAATGGAAAAAATCATATTAAATGTAATTATTGTGGAAAGGATACTAATGGGGGAATTTACCGGTTCAAAAAACACCTTGTCGCTATTAAGTGGGATGTTGCTCTGTGTAAAAATGTTCATGAAGCAACCAAAGAGAAGATTATATAATATTTGAGTTCAGGAAAGCACAAAAATATAGAAAAAGGTAGAGCAGCCACATCTGCACAGAGTAAGAGGGAGGTAGAAGAAGACGAGGAATAGGCAAATTCAAAAGAAACAAAGGAGGACGAGCGTTATGTTGAAGAGGGAGATGACTCTGATGATGATGGCCTCGAATCTAATGCATATGATGAAGTTTACCCAGCTCCTTCAGATGATGACGATGATGACTGCAGAATGAAGAGTTGAAGACGCTAGACTCTTTGGTGTTGACTGTTGACTATTGAGTCCTAGACTGTATATTTTCTTTTTCTTATTTTTAGTTTCTAATTTCTACTATCTAACACTTGTGTGCATCAGTGTATGCTTGTATGGTTTTAGCATTGTATGAAAATATGGATTATGGACTATCATATTCTCCTCATTCATGGCAATATCAAATATGGATTATGGATTATGTGTTATATAGTTATATTATTATATTTAGTATATAGTTATGGATAAAAGCATAAAGATTCTAAATTTTATTTTTTCTACCAGGCCGTCCAGGTTCTGGGCGCCTACTTAGGCACTGGGCGGCCTGGACCCCCACGCCTGCCTAGGTGTCGCCTAGCGCTTTTTGAAACGCTGTTACAGATTTAGCTTCAAATCACTAGATCTACCAATGGAGGCATTAGATCCAAAACAAACAGCATGTCATATTTTTCATATTTTGAAAATAAAAAAACTAGGAATTTTTTTGCCCAATTTTGGAAAGCCTTGATTTCTTCGATTCTAGTAGCCAATCTTTGATGATATTGAAGCTTAGGATCATCTATGTGTTCTTGACCATGCATAAGCTAGTCCCTCCACAAAAAGAAAAGAGGAATTTCAATTCTTGTTGGATTTTCTAATAGTTCAAAAATTTGGAAACCCTTGGATCTCATAGATCCAAAGTCCGATCCCAAAAGTTGTTTGGGGTGTTTTCAATTTTGCTGCATAAGGAAGGTTTGGTCCAGATTTGAAGCCCCAAGTCGCACCGAGCACAAAGATCCAGATTACAGCCTTAAAATTTAAGGTAAATCTTACCCTTGTTTGGAGTAGATCCTGAGGTTTCACCGAGTTAATCGGAGCAGATGAAGAAACTCCAGACAAAGAAGACTAACCCTCCAAAGAAAGGAGAGATAAAGGTGAACCTGGAGCTAAGCTTTGAATGGGAGTAGATTGAAGATGTTCAGGGCAGACCTCTGGACTTGGGAGAGGGGAACTAGGGTGCCTAGGGTTCGTATGCTATAGTCTTGGGGTGAGGGGTACGATTATGGACAGGATGTGAAGGTGAACATCCATCTTCTATGTGGAGGCATCCATCCTCTCCACTGTGACCGATGAGACACTTGTCCTTCCTCAAGGGAGGCCACTTGGGTATGGGCACTAGAGAGGGTGGTGCCTATACCATAAGGGGGTTACATGTCAAAAGGGCCAACTAAGGTAGGTGGGTAAGGGGGCTAGATCAGACTGGGTAGGTTCCAAGAGCTCGCCGGCCAGGTTATGATGAGAAGGATGCGGTGGCTGCACATTAGATGGAACAGGGAAGGAGGGTACCAGAGAATGTGACACTTGGGTACGGAAGGGCAACTAACTATCTAGGAAAGGCGGGTAGCTAGAGGCAGCTATAGGCAAAAGAGCATTTAAGGAGGCCTCAGACATTAATAACATGGTCGGCACTGTCAAGAGGTTCATCATTGCGGAAGTCTTCAAGGAGGATGAGTTGGATCTTGCGATGTCTTTGGCACCTAGTGAGAATCCACATACGGTTGGAGAGTGTGTTTAGTAGATTGCGGTGCCGGTGGATCATGGTTTTGGGAATGGATCTGAACAGGGCCCTGGGCATTTCTTCTCTGTTGCCTATTGTGCACCATGGTCCAACCTCTACCATGGTCAAGATCTCTATCCTATGTGTTCTCGAGATCCACTTTCTTTCACCCATGGCCACTCTCCCTATACTCGCTAGTTCTCATTGCTACTGTTGCACTTTTGTACACAAAACTTCTGGAGTAATCAAGATCGATAGAGGAATTTCAACATGGAGGGAGGACTCAATTGAACCCCAAAAGATTTCTAATGGATGATCACGGAACCCCCACAACAAGCTCCAATTTCTTTGAACACTTGTTGATGCCACAGGTCATCAGGGATGCCTTTAGCTGTAATCCATATTTTCTCTTTTTTCATTGCTCCCATAGATTCCACCCACTTTTTTAGCTTCAGACAACCCCCTTTGAGGGAGAGGTTTTGGAAGGTTAAGGCACTAAGAGTAGCCTCTTCTGAAGAAAAGGATATTAGGATATTATTTGAGGAAGAGCTCTGCAATGAATGGACCTGATTGGAGGGAAGCTCCAGCCACTTTTAAATACCTCTAACTTCGTTTCTTTGGGGGTGGAATTGGGCCAACAGGGACTGATCCAGGATATACTACGTTCTTCCAATTCTAGGTTCTGGGTTTTGGAGTAACCAGAACTGAACATGGGGAAAGCCATCTTTAACTAAATGTCCCCAGTTATGGGGACACTAGGGTAGAGGATTACTAGCTTTGGTTGAGGAATAAGTTAAGTGAGAAAGAGATGGAGGGCTGCTTAGAATGGTTTTAAAAGGTGGGAAAGAAGTTTGCTATATGGAATTTGAGTAATTTTGCTTTGACAGGGTTTGGAGGTACCTTAAGGGGACCAACAACGTAGGTGTAGGACCCAGACTTCTGTGAGATTTGAGAAGGCTTAGCTTTGATCAGATAGTAATAATTGTGGTAGAGATCTTGAAAGCTGGACTGTTCCTTTGAAGGATTTCGGTGGCGGCCAAGCTATGGTCCATTAGGAACCTCTAGCTCTAACCTAAGAGCCCTCTAAACCCCACTGGGGGCCTCACTGTCTTACGGGACAAGGATGACAGGCTCCTCCTACACCTCCCCACATCTTCCTTCACCAACAACTGGCAGAACCTCCTCAACCTTAATTAAGGCCATGCACTATAACTCCTTCCTGGTCCCCTCCCACTGAAGGAGTCCTTAAGCTAAACATTGATGTATGATGCTTGGGAAACCCAGGCCCCGCAGGTATGGTAGTTTACTTAGAAACCAAGAGGGTCAGACCTATCTTTTTTCAAATATTTAGTTATCTCCAACTCTAATTTTGCATAATCTATAGCCATGCTAGAAGTTCTTCAGATGGTGTTCTCAAAATTTAGAACTAGGGTTCATAGCAGTGGAAGGAGTTAAAAGAAGTGTTATCGCATGGGAATCATACAAGATTGAGAGCCCTTAGTGCCTCCATCAAATATTTGACAATATACACTCTTTGAGAAAGGATCACAAGGTGGCCTTCGGCCAAGTACATAGAAGTGCTAAGCATCCTGCAGACTCTTTGGCCAAGCTAGGGGCAGTCAGTGCAACCAACACAGCAAACTAGCAGGTATGACCTCTAAACCTACTACCCCGTTGCAAAAACCCCAAGCCCCTCTCTTCTCCAATCCCACTTTTATCTCAATTTCAACTTTTACCTTTTCTTAACTTTTGTTTCTTCCACAACAATCGCTAATTCTTATTTCCTCAACTATCTATCCTCTCCCGGTCCACACATGTGTGAGAGAAACTAGAGTATATTCCAATGAATCCATGCTCCAAAGAGGAACAAGTTGAAGACAAAGAGGCTGCACAAGCTGGTAATGTTCATTACAATATCAACTTGAGGAAGAGTCATAAGGAGGGAGATCAATGATTGTAACCCAATCAGCCTCGACTAGATTTTCAATAAGGGCCCAGCAAATGAATGGCTGGTGGAGTAGGAAGAAGCGGTAGTCAACAGGAGGGACCTCGAAGAAGCGGTTGCAAACGAGCCCCATGACCTAGAGGTGCAAGGAACTAACTAGGAGGATGAGCAAAAGGCACAGGTAAGGGGAGCTGAGGCGCAGGATGGTGGGACCTCCACTAAGGAGGAGGCCCCAACTTGAGGGCTACAAAGGGCAAGACATAGCTATAGCTATGAGCAGCATAGTCCACATAGCCAGAGACGTAGCCTACGACTAAGCCAGCTACTCAGCCCAGGTGGTGAGAAAGAGGCCCCAGGAGAGGGAAAGATCCAAGGTGGGGTGAGCAGGTGGGCTATTAGTGGCCAATTTGACTGAGGTGCCAGTCTAGAAAGGAGGTACCTCTAGGATAGGGATTCCTCCCTCTATCTGACATATATTTGGTGGCAAGGACCCCACCTTAATAGCGAGACCCAAGGGTCTGATCTCAAACAACGCTCCTTTTATTTATAGGTATATAGTTTGTATATTTGTTGTATAGAATATATGTGGGATGAGCTTGCATTTTAAATGCATTTTATACTCCAAGTGCTTTGTATTTCATAGCTTATAATTCAGAGCTATTGTATACATAATTTCTTGCATAATTTTTTATTATGCATATTAATTTTCCATCATTATAGCTTTTTTAAAAGAAAAAAATTTTCTTTTTTCTTTTTCTTTTTTCATTTGTCTTTTTTCTTTTTTCTTTTTATTTTTTATTTTTTCTTTTTTCTTTTTTCTTTTTCCTTTTTCCTTTTTTCTTTTTTCTTTTTTCTTTTTTCTTTTTTCTTTTTTCTTTTTTCTTTTTTTCTTTTTTTCTTTTGGTTTTGGGGGTGGGGGAGAGGGGGAATTGGCGGGGGATCTTCCCCTTTCTTTCTGATTTTCCCCGAGTCCTTTGTGGACTATTCGACTCAGACAATGGCCGAGTACCAAACCTCAGCACATTTTTTGCACATTACTTACAAGTTATTAATGAAGTTCTTTATTGGGGGTCACAGGGAGGCTAGAAGCTTCAAAGTTACAATTGTGAGAGATCCACCAATGCAAACATATACACACAATAATGCATATTCCAAGGTATGACCAGAACCAATACAAAAATAATGACAGTTTTACAAAGAGAAATATAGGCTAGTGTCAATCAGGAAAGAGATGGTTCAAGAATATAGAAGCCAACTAAGAAATTTTTCTAATGTTAGCCTCCACTGACCTTTAAAGGACACGAAAATCTACCCTAACACAGAGAAAGAAATGTCCAGATAAGACATTGAAAAAAAGATATAACAAAAGATCTCAATAATAAAATAAAATAAAGAAATCTAACCTCAAATATTTTTGTAAATTATACTCATTATATATATAAAATTTAACATTTCTTCAAACACTTCAAAGATTTTGTACATGGTATCCACATTGAGAAACCGCACTAGTTAAAAAGAGAACAACTGGAAAGGGGTGAATAAGGCAGGAAGTTACCAAATCTTCCTGGACTTCATAACCAGCTTCATTAAATTTTCCAAATTCATGCTCTTCGGAATCCATCATAAACTTCAATCGAGCCGCTACTCCCACTCATTAAGTGATCTGCCAAATAACATAGAATTACAGGCATTGGGTGTTTGTTGTCAAAATCGTCAGTTAGTGCGTGCACTTACTTATATCTAGAAAAGAGTTCTCGAGAGAAGACCCCCTACACAAAGACTCATAATCATTGTAATTCACATAGATGAATGGGGGAAAACAATATATACATAACCAACATATATAAGACTCTGGAATTGAAATATAAATTATATTTCACTACCGATGTAAATCATTGAATTTACCGATAGTAGAGAAGAAAAAAATCAGTAATAGTTCATCAATAATAGTTTAACGCAATAAATGGCACGCTTTCTAAAAGTAATTGATTCTATTATTCGTTTTTTGAGGAGATTTGAGTAAATGGAAGTCCCCAAACCACAAATTTACAGAGAAACGAGAAGGAATAACAAAATGAGATGAAAATTTTAGTAGCAGAAAGATAAGTTACCTGAAGGTGGAGAGCGTCATTTTCCTACAATCGAAGGAGGGAGTCATGGTCATGCGCGCGACTTCACAGATGCTGGGTGTTTTCTTTAACGCGGTGATTCTTTCTTGGGAGACCTTTCAGAGCTAGAATCACTCGTTTATAGCCCTTACTCTCTCCCTCTGACTTGGATGAATGGGTTTGGTTTCTGGTGTGATCTGTACCATATGCTGCTGTCTTCGCTCCCCTCGTTCGTTTGAAAGAACGCCTTCTGTCCCTCCGTAACGTATACACCAGTATGGTACGTTTGGTTCGCCGGAAATGGTTTTCCATCAAACATTTTCGTATGAAAAAATATATCGGTAGTGTGGTTGTGGGGACCATTTCCGCATCAATTAGTTCGTTAATTGATATAAAAGGATGACTAATTGGTACGAAAATATTCTTACACTTAATTACATGGGAGAAATTTTTTTATGTGAAAATTTTTTTAAAAAAATAATTTCACATGAACCAAATTTAGATGTGTTTTTATATATGTACTTCTTTTAGGATTTGAAACTCCATTTTTTTTTCACACCTCTAATAGTCAGGGTTGAGATCATTGACGGAAAAATTGGGCGATCTAACATGTGGCTACTACCTGAATCGGGTTTCGTCCGATTTTGATGACCAGCCGAGTATTTTAAAACAAAAATTATATAAAATCTCAAAAAATAAAGGATTTTGTTTGTATAATATTTGTTAATGCTTTTCATATTAATACTTATTTTTATATTTTTGTCATCTTTTTTGAAAAGTTTCAAAAATACCCTTGACACAAATTGATTCTTTAAAATTTATTTTTTTCATTAATTATCAACTTCATTTAGATGTGCTTTATTTAATTATTATTTAAATATCTTTTTAATATTTTATTAGATTTTTTTGTATTTTTTATTTATTTATTT
>NW_006499855.1:5368396-5383378 GCF_000471905.2 Amborella trichopoda
ACAAAAAAAAATAATAATAATAAATAAATAAATAAATAAATAAATTCTTTACGGAATCGCCGATTCACTGTTCGGACTCGCCGATTCCGTACAGTGAATCGGCGATTCACTGTACAGAATCGTCCGGTTCTCTCTAGAACCGGACGATTTCCGATTTTTTGGACGATCCGGTCCCCTTTTCACGATTTCCGAGTCGAACCGGGCGAGTCCGGTTCGACTCGGCGTTTTTTAAAACGCTGGTTAGAACTATTGAACCGGCCAATTTACTGGTTAGGCCAGTTGAACCGCTTCTAGGCCCATGTCCAATTAACCGTTCCGGTTCGATTTTTCCTACACTAGTTGAGATGATTGATTTTGAATGTTTTCTATCGCATGAACTATAATTTTTAGCAAGGATTGAAATTCTTTGTTGATGTTGGAAAGTAAGTGATTATTAGCAGTAAAAAATTTTGCTGTTTTTATTTTGTTCAAGGAGCTATTTGGTTGTATTGTGCGCCATATAATACCAAAATTCCAAACATCTATTTTATTGTATTATTTTCTCTAATTATGAACTTAAATTTGTTTTCATTTAGGGTTTAAGCTCTTGGCTTTAAAGGGACCAGCTTTTTTGTTTTTGGGTAAGTAAAAAGGCAAAGGACGAATGCTCAACCACATGAACAACATGCACACTAACCAGGGCGGCACTTCAGTGCTCATCGGTACCAGCTCTTCGTTATATGGCAACCATGTCATGAAATATCACTTTCATTGCTCTTAGCATTTGGTTATAGGTTGTTCATTTATTGTGTTTTTGTATTTACATGAAAGAATTTATCTTACTTTGGATTTACATGAATGAAACAATCTTGATTTAACCACCCGACTACAATGGTGCAACAAACTATGTTATATAAGGGGTTTTATATAAGGAAAAAGTTTATACATGGTCCCAACCTTAAAATGTAGAAGTAAGGTGGACCTCAAAAATCAATTAGAAAAAGTTGTTTTTGTTAAGAGAGACGAAACTGGCTTTAGTAATATTGTGTACGGCATTCTTTATTACCCGCACTTGTCTGTTGTGTATATAAATACCCTAATTTGTAAAGGGTTAGAGTGTTGAATTAATGAATACATGTTCATACCTCTCTCTCATTGTTCTCTCTAAGATTTCATATTCTATCATGATATCAGAGAGCTTATGGTCTTCTACTTCTCTCAACAAAAGTTTAAATTGTAAGTGCCTCATCTCTCTCTACAATATTGTTCTCTCTCTCTCCAGATTCTCTATCTATCGATTCTCCTCTCATCTATCTATAAGTGCTGCATCTCTCCCTCCTATATTTTTGTTTCTCTCACAAATGCTCTATTTATCGATTCTCCCCTCATCTATTTTTACAAAATTTAGATCTGCCTCCTATCTCCTTATTTCTTTGTAGAATTTCTTACTGCAGTAGCGTTTACCCCGTCTTGTCCTCTTTCGTGTATACTTTTCTCCCCCCTATTCCTTCATAAATTTTCTTGCTTTCTGTCTCCCTATTTCTTTTATCCTATCTCAAGCTTAGTTTATCCTCTCTCTCTCTTCGTTTGTCTTATCTTTCTCCCTACTTTTGTCCTATCTGTCTCTCGGTTTTTCTTCATCTTCAAAATCTTGGTTTGTCTTCTCTCTCTCCCTACTTTTGCTCATTTGTTTGTCTTCTTCAAAAGGTGGAAATTCGTTTCTCTTTGTATCTCCTTTCACCCAAGTGTTAGTTTGGCACATACAGTGCCGAAGTTGTTCCTGTTTCCTCGAGTAATACTTCGGCACACACACCCAAGTAATAGTTCGGCACATATAGCACCGAAGTTGTCCCCGTAATGCCAAATAGTAGTTCGGTACTTGAAATTTCCAAGTATTCTTGAAAGTTGTTTTCAAGTACCAAAGTATTTTCGAAAATCATCTAAAATCATCTTCTTGGTCATGGCCTCACTGAATTTTCTAGCTTTTATATTCATTAAGCTCAGCATCACTGAATTTTCTAGCTTTTATATCCATTAAGCTCAGCAGAGACAACTACCTCAAATGGTAGGCTCAAGTCATTGATTGTATTGAAGGCCTTGAATGTCATCTAGTTGGCCACAAAACGAATTTATTTATGAGGAACCAAAAGATCAAAGCATCAATCCAGAACCATCAAAGAACCCTAAATTTTTAGAATGGTCAATGAAAGATAAAACACTATTGAGTTGGTTACTTTCTACTATCTTGGATAACTTGCTCACTGAAGTAATGCATCTGAAGACAGCTCAAGAAGTGTGGGAGACGCGTTACAACACCTCAAAGGGAAACATTTACCAATGTTCTCCAACTAAAAACAACATTATCAGTTTACAAAAGGGCTCTCAATCAGTAACTGAATACCTGAACAAGTTCAAAACCGTATGTGACCATCTTGCTGCTATTGGTGGCCGAGTAAGTGATTAAGATATGGTCCTCTATACTCTCAAAGGTCTTGGTCCAAAGTTTAAATCCTTTGAGACCTACCTAATGACCAAACCTCAATTTCTATCTTTTTCAAAGCTTTGATCATCTCTCCTCACATATGAAGCTCGGTTTGTGTTTTCATCGATAGTTGAAGTAATCTTCAAGCTTTGGTGAACTCATCATCCGGACACATAGGGGGATTTGGTCGAGGACGTGGCCGTTATGGAGGTAGAAGAGGTAGATGTCACAACCAATATCGGCATGGGATTCTTGGAGCCAATACAGCTTCTCATCATCCTCCTCAGCCAAGAGTGGGTATGCCTCAACCAAGAATGAGTATGCCTCAACTAAGAATGTGTATGCCACATCGAGTAACTTGTCCGTATTGTGCGAGACCTGAACACATTGTTAACACACTGTTGGGACATTAAAAATGCATCATCGTCCCACGATGCGCTAGTGCATGATTTCAACAATCTATCAATCATTGTCCTAACCGATCGTTCTTGGGTTATGGACTATGGTACAACTGCTCATATGACAAATGACAACTCTTAACTTCGAGCTATGATTGATTACCATGGCCCTTGCATGGTATTTACGGAGATAGTACTGCCTTACCTATAACCCATATTGGCATTGTGTCTATTTCTACTACCTTTGGTCCTTTAAATGTCCCTAATGTTTTGCTTGTTCCTAAATTAAAGAAACAACTCATGTCAGTATTTCAATTTCTAAAGATTTTAAATGTTATTTTGAGTTTACCCCTCATGATTGTGTTGTGAATGATCTACAAAGTGGGAAGGTGCTTGCTGCGGGGGTGCTAAGAGGTGGCTTGTATGTGCTTCAAAATGATCTACTTTATGGTCATGTTATGACTATCTCCAAAGGTAGAGGATGAGCTGCTATTTAGTGGCATGAGCGCCTTCGTCATTCTAGTTTCACTACTATCAGTCGTCTTGAAAGATAGTTATTTCTAGCAAATTTTGTTGGTGACCTATCTTCTAGTTCATAGTGTTCTTCTTGTCAGTTTGGAAAACAACTTGAATCTACATTTCACTCAACTAATAGAAAGTATAATGGTCCTCTTGATTTAATTCACTGTGATGTTTGGGATCCAACTCCAGTTACTTCCTTATCTAGTTCCAGATGAGGAAGTAGTCTATCCATGATGTATGCAAGTGGCCTACCACAATCCCTTTGGCCATAAGCCTTTTCCACTGTTGTGTATCTCATTAACAGATTGTCGAGTTCTATGTTTTCATATCTCCATTTCAAAAGCTTTTTTGTAGTAAACCATATCACTCTTTTCTTCATGTCTTTGGTTGTGTGTATTTCCCACATATTCATTCTTCTCAAAGAAATAAATTTTTTCCTAAAGCTCATGAGTGTGGGTTTGTTGGCTACAGCTCAGAACATAAAGGTTACCGATGCTATGACAAATTGTCAATAAGCTTCTTTATTGCAAGGCATGTAACATTTAATGAAACTAGGTTCTACTTTAAAAACTAGTGTTCCCCTTATTTTTAAGTTTCATTTCACAATAGACCAAAGGTTTTAAAATATATCTTAGGGCATAAAAATTGTAGATTTTATTTCTTCTAACCCCCTGAGTCAATTTAAACCTGTTTTTTTAGGCCAAACAAATCTAAAAAGACATGCATTTTCTAAAAGTCATCCTCCCTTTCTAAACCTCTCTCCCTTCATGTTTTCTCGCTCCCCGTCTGCCAAACCCACTTTTTCTCTCTCCCATCTGCCAAACCCCTATTTGTATTCTCCTATTTTCTCTCCCTCTCCCTATGTCTCCCACTCTCTATCTTCCCATGCTTTCGCAACTCTTTCTCTCTCCCCATGATAGACAAATTGCAGACTTCTCGTGCTCCCCCAACTCTTTCTCTCTCCCTGTGATAAACAAATTGTAGAACCCAACTAATGATCAATTTGATAGACAAATTACATAACCAATTTGACTGTCAACCCATCTGAAAGCTCCAACTTGACTGCCAACCCATCTGAAAGCACAGAGGATGTGTTTTGGTAACATTTGAAAGCTCGGAGAATGTCTTTTGAGAACCAAATATATACTGGTTCTTGAAAAGATTTATTGACGTCCATTGAAGTTTTGTGCTCCATCTCTGTTCTCCGTATAATTTTAAATATTTATGTTGCAAAGAAAGAGTTGTGTGTGAAAAGGGAGTGGGAGATAGGGGGAGAGAAAAAAAATGAGATATACAAAAAGAGAGAGAGACAGGGAGAGCAAAAATAGAGGGCACGGGGAGAGAGAGAATGAGAGACAGGGGAGAGAAAAAGAATAGGGAATACGAAAAAAGAGAGAGGATTGAGACAAAAAAAATAATGGAATACAGAAAGAAAAAGATGAGTGAGAGAGAAAAAATAGGAGAATACACACAGAGAGAGAGAAGAGTTTGGTATATGGAGGAGAGAGAAGGGTTTAAAAAAAAATATATTTTTAAGTTTGAAAAGAGGAGAGAGTGAGCTACACGACAAACAAAAAATATGTATCTAGCAGCCTTAGCTACTTTGAGAGAGAACCTAGATGAGCTTTTATTTGGCTACTCATTGGATATTACAATTGTTCGGAATTATTTTTACTTAGAAGTGTGTATAGTGTTCAATGTAAAAACTACATAATTTTAATTGGTTATCGGTTGTACTTCTATATGTACAATGAAGTTATGCTCATAAATGATAAAATACACCATAATAAAATGTATTAGTTGTCATGCTTGGACCTATGCAAAATTTCATGAAGATGAGTGAATGTTACATCATCATCTTTGCATTAAGTGAAGTTTCAATTTTTATTTGATACTCATTGTTTAATTGCAGCAAATTTATTTTTTTGATATATGAATTGTAAAAGTACAGTGTATTTTTAAGGAAATAATAATATCCTGGTAATACTACAATTGTAACTATTTAGTTATAAATACTAATAGTCATAAAACCAAATTAGTTTTATTATAATTTTCAATAATATTTTATTCAATTATTATAAAATATATACTAATGTAATACTACAATTGTCCCCCATTTTTCTCTCTATTCTCCCACTTCACCAATATTCTCATGTACCTTATCTCTCTCATAATAAATCAACTTTCTTAAAATATCTCTCATAATTTCTCTCTCCTAAAAAATGTCCTCCCCTTTCTCTCTATTCTCTCTCCTCACCTATAATCTCATGTACCTCCACTCTATCTCTTTCTTAATAAATCAACTTTTCTAAAAATTTTATTTCTTCCCCACTTTTCAAAACTTCTCTCTTTCATACTTCAATTTATACATATTTCTTTAATAGTTCAATAAAAACATTTTTCATTGACCAGTTGAATGTATGATATAAAATGTAGCTTTCTATCTCATGTAAATTTTTTTCATATATTTGAAATCATTTAATGTTATTTATTTCAATTTTAAAGAATTTTTTATATTTTGTGTAAAAGTTATTTAATTATATTAATGAATGATATAATTGTAAATGCAAAACATAGGAAAAATAATTATAATTAATCATAAATAAAAATTATAGAGGTACTAACACAATTGAAATTATTTTGTAAAAGTAACTACATCAAAGCAAGTCACAACAATAAATAAAAAAATTAAGAATTATAGTATCACATTAATTAGTAATTGCAAAAAAAAAGGAAAAAAAATCTTCCAATTTGCTTTATTCATTTCTGATTTTCTTCTTCTATTTCTTTCATTTTCTATCTATAATTTATTTTTGTAATTTTCATAATTCAAAATACTTTTTTTTTTTTTAAATATTTATTATCATAAAAGGAGGAAAAATAAATAATACCAACACTATGATTAGTTTTGATTGCAATAGATACATGTTTATTATAATTTTATTATATGATACATATGACATATTTTTGTATTTTTCATATGCTCTAATTTTTTAATAATTTTTACTTATAAGTGAATATATGTACTTTTTTAATTAAAAATAAAATTAATTATATTAAAAATAATATAACAAAAATATAAAAAACCAAAAAATAATTGAAAACAATGCAAATTATATAAGTTAATAATATAGTAAAACTTATATAAGTTAATAATATAGTAAAACTTAATATAAGTAAAAATAATTTAGTGAATGATATAATTAAAAAGAAAAAAAACATAAATAAGGAAGTTTATGGGCTTGGATTTGACCCATAAATATACATAATTATTAAATTAGAATAAGAAAAAAATATTCATATTTTTGTATTCACTGTATTGTTTCTCAATTATTTTTATCTAAGACCGGCAAAATAGATGTACCTTCTCTCTATAATTATTTGAAAATGGATCTATTAGAAACTCTATCTCTGTATAATCGAAAGTCTTTTTAAAATATTATTTCAAAATAAAAATTTAATTTTATAATTAATAATTAATTTCCCGTGCAACGTGAGTTCATATCGCTAGTTTTTTTTAATGGAAGACACGATCAAACGTTAGTGGTTAGACCATGTGACTTGAGTAATTTAAGTGCCCAAATAACAAAATTGCCCTCATCAGTTCAAGGCTTAAAAGATCGTTTGAGCATTTTTAAAAAATAACTGGGAAAGTCCCTAAGTGAAACAAATTTTATAAAGTATCTACTTTCTTAAAGATTAGTTGCTTTAACATTTGAGCATTTTTATTAATGTTTTTCAAAAAAAAGAAATGTATATTACAAGTCCCCAAGCGACTAGATATGAAATTAGATGGCTCAAAAAGTGAAATTTCCTTCCATGTTAAAAAAGAGTTTAACGAAAATATAAAAAGTACACCTTAATTTTTGGATTATTGAAAATAAACTCCAAATTTTTCAAAACTTTATATATTCCCATTTTCTTTTTTTTTTACGTTTTTTGATCAAAATAGTCTTTATGGTATTCATAGGACCTTGAAGACATCACGGTAGACTATGAGTGTAGAAACGAAAAGCATTCCATGAAAACAAAAAAAAAGAAAAAAACACAAAAGAAATAGACAATCAACCACAACGCAAAGATATACGTGGTTCGGCAACGTGCCTACGTTCACGGGAGATAAGAGATTCTTTATTGGCAATGGAGAATAGGGTTACAACCACTCTCTTCATAATACCTATCTGTTATCTCTAATTACAAATAGATCTATGTTTTTCTCTTGACCCTGGATGAACCCCCAATCGCAACAATATATCAAGTCCCATATAGATAGTACAAATTACCGAAATACCCCTTATATGGATACAAGACATCAATCCACAACAATAAGGTCATGAGCGGTTTTAATTTTTTGAGGCATCACAACACTTAACCAACGGTGATGGTTGTCAAGAGACATTATGACACTTAAAAAGTTGTGATGGTCATTAAGGATTCTTATGCCCGTGACGAAGAAACATCAATTAAATTAGAAACATGATAATCCAATAAATCATTATGGTTTATTTAAGTGTCGTGATGCTTCATAACTACATTTGACTTAACCATCACGGTTTTCAATAAACTGTGATGCCTTCATGGTTCTAAGAATACCGTGAAAACAATTTTTGTCTACTTACCCATAAAATGCTATGCATGAGGTTTTGGAAAGTTTGGGGTTTATTTTCAATAATCCAAAAATTATGACATTTTTTTTTTATAATTTCCCAAACAATTATAGCACACTCCCAACCATCTCGTTTTACATCTTGACCGAAATACAATACATGATTGCATACTTGTATGTTGAAACTACAACTTTCGGCAAAATTTAGAGATGCGCCTTACTTGTATATATAATGCGGGCACCTTATACAAACCGCACCCCTATTTAAAATGAAATAAGGGAGAAGAAAAGCAATAGGCCTATCATGGTATCATCAAGTAGGGTTGTGATGATGCAAGAACTTTAAAAAATAATGTTACGGCCATTTGTTTGATTCAAATTCTAAAATATACACTGTTTTCATTCTAATGAATAATAAGAAAAAAATAAAAATTAAAAAATGGAACCTAGAAAGTATTTTTTTAACCCAATTAATATAGGCCATCGATTTTGATAAGATGCTTAGATCTAAGACTTAAAAGGATTTTTTTTTTCCAATTTTTTTAGATGGTTTTATTATCATTAGATGAACAATGTTAAAAAAGAAAACAATGATTTTGAATTTGTAAATGCTAAGATCTTGAAATTCACCAAATGAATGATCTAGATTCATTGTTGGAAAGAATTCATTTTGACCAGATCTAGAGTTCAAATTAAATTTTTTTTTGTTTTGAGATCGATTATTGAGATGAAAAGACTATGTGTGAAAAATTTTGGGTCATACAAATACCACAAACGGTTTTCTAAAAGTGTCGTTGCATTATGTTATGATACAACTGTTGCATTAAATCATTGCCCAATCAAGTAATACTCCTTGCATGAAGTGAGTGGTTTGGTCCACCTTGCAGAGGCCTGTGATCCCCAAGAGGGGCCCCACTCATGTGGGCTTCTCATTTTACACTCTATTTTATCCATGATTACAGGGATGCCATTTTTATTCGCGTCATCTCAACCGTTGCTTGAAAGGAGCAATGGACCGAGTTTAGGTAACCTAATCAATGGACTATCATACGCAGACTTTGTCAACACGTGGAATTATTTGGACGGTCCATATCAAAGATGATCATACAGTTGGAGGGTCACGATGGTGTGACCCACTGAAATGGTTCCATATTTTGGTTAAAAAATAAGGATTTATTTCTGTTTGCATTTCTTTGTGATGAAAGGTCATAAGCTTTGCATTTCCTCCCTTTTAGATGTTTTGGGTTCACCGAAGCAACAAATTCGGTAGTAATAACAATAAATTGAGAGGGTGGAGTTGGCATACGGATGCATCCGTAACCGTAGAGGTAAGGTGCACCGTCAAATTTTATCATGGTATATAGTTTTGATGTAAAATGTCTTAGGATTATCTTAAAATTTATTTTTATATCTAATTAAATTTTAGAAATGGTTAAAATCAAGTAGATCAATAAACATACGAAAATCTTGAAAATGGATGGTGTAGATAAGATATTGTAAAATACACTATTTATGAGACTTAAAATATTTTTATTTTTCATGGTCATACATCTCGATGTCGAGATGATTAATCAAAAGGTTTTTCAAGATTAAAACTACCTTTTTCGATGGATTTTTGATGTGCATCTGTACTTCTACATTGTAAGGTGGCATCCTTATATAAACTTTTTTATTATGAGATTATTTATATTTGGAAAAAATATATCTAAGGTGTCAACCTTATGCTGTAGAAGTAGGTGCACCTCAAAAACCCATCAAAGAATATTGTTGTCACAAGAAAATTCTTCAATTGATCATCTTGACCTCAATATGTGTGTATATGAAAGAAAAAATGAATTTTAAATATTAGAAATAATATATCTTGTAACACATTATCTGAAATTTCCATTTTGAAGATTTTTTCAAGTGTTCATAGATCTGCTACATCTACACCATTTTCGATACTTTCAATTTCATAATAGAGGAGAAAAATAGACTCTTAGGTCATGACGAGAGTTTCGGCACTGAAAATACTTCTTTTAATAAGATTTTGAAGTGTACATAACCATGGTTGTTTAAGGTTATCATTTGATAATTTCACCTTTTATATTTAGGGATTGTCTACAAAAAGACTATTTATCTTTCATACATGGACTTACAATCATTTTTGTCTCTTAAATTTCAAAACAGGTGATTGTAAGAGTGTTATTGAATACACACAAAGTTCCAAAAGATAAATTCTCTAAGACATTTGTGACTTACCCCAAGCCATCTAGTTCGACATATTATGAGTGATAATGGTTGTGATTTTCATGGACAAAAAATAATTTTTATTACAATGAGGTCACAATTACTCCTTAGCCATAACCATAGCCATTAGATATTAAATTGGATGGCTTGGGGTATATGTCATGAAGTTCGATTTGAATTTTTTTTTTTTTTCCTGAACTTAGAATGTAGTGAATAACGCTATTACAAACACGCAATTTGAATCTGAAAAGAGTAAACCATCTTATAAAAAAAATAGATGTTCTATGTTTGTACTTTCCTTGTCATGGTGCCTTTCATACGTTTGAAAAATTGGAAAATAGAATTCTCTTACCCTAAAAAAGAACAAGCCCACCGTTTTAGAAAGTAGATAAGTACGAATCTTACCTGAACATATTAGAAGGACAACAATAATTGCCATAAATTTGTTCGAAATTTGGAGACAAAAGAAGCAAGCGACATATCTAGGCAGACTGGCACTACCTTGGAATATTCATTGCATTAACTTGAAGTTTTTTTGGCATTTTTAATTTATAGGTAAATGTTTAGAACCCCGACCCATGCTTGAACTTGCTCGGGTCCCGAGTCTAAGCCAGAGCCGGACTGGGCTCAACTAGGCTGCCCAGCCCAAAAATACATGAACTTTTTGGACTTGGGCTAGACTAACCTGATTTTTAGGGTTGTCATTGACATCTGGCACCCTACTGAATCTAAGTGACAGGGACGAGTCCGAGCTCGAGTCGAAGATTTTCTAATAACTATTTAGAACATCCAAACAGCCGAAAAGAGCTCGAGTCCATTATTTTTAATCACTATTTAGAGCATCCAAACATAATAGTAACAAGGGATGGGAAACCAAAAAAAAATCATAGTTAGATCGGCATTATCCCAAAATCCACCACAAGACTATTGTTATGTCTTCACAATGTTATTTATTTTAGTTTTGCCCAAAATGATGACTTATTTGTAAACGAAGAAATATGAATTTTGAATTTTCCAACACTTGAGTCTCACCCTCCAAAATTTAGGACGTCCTATATTCTATTTTTTTTTAAGCCTATAAAGAGTGCAATTTATAAATTTTTCCTATTGAGGTTAGTCAATGGGTTGATTAGGTTATTTCTTCAAAATCTAAGATCTTAAAGTTAATCCTAGATTGGCGTCTTACACAACGGAGTAAATGCCCTCACGGGAGCATGATATCTTTTGATAAAATGATTAGTATTCAGAATTTTAAAGGACCTTGGAAAAAGGATGCCCTTGCTGTAAAGCCTAGGTTTTATGAAAACGATATAAAGTCTGGCATTGAATCTACATCTAGAAAGTACTTTGAGAATGGTAAATGTTTGTGATGGCTCTAAAATCAACAACACCAACTATAAAATTTGAAGTTCGAAAAATAATATTGGTATGTAGCACTTATTTTAAGATGAAATTGACGGTTTAGATGATGTGTTGTAATACACATTATTTATAAGGTTTAAAATCTTAATTTTTTTTCCGAACCATAATGATGAAAAGTGAGATGAGATTGAAAGTTTTTTTATGTCAAAATTGTAATCTCTGACATGTTTTGAAATGAGGTTTTGAAATGAGGTTCTACTTATTTTAATAAGGTTGAATCCTATCAAAACATTTCCCTTTCAATAAGCTTTACTACGCACAGGAAAAGGACCCCACCAATAAGCCGCATTATGGGCACAATGCGGATAATATCAATAAAAGATATGATACTTTAATTATGCTTTTCTTGGGTATTCTTGCAATATCAAATATAACAAGGGTTCAAAACTTCGTTGAGCTTATATATGTGTGGTTCGATCTCTCCCCTAAGTTATCTAGACTGTAGCGGGATGGAATCATGTATTTGTTTCTGCAAGTCACTGAAAATGGAGAAAAGCCGAATCGACTTTCTCTCTGTAAATGCAGTATGAAGTGACTTTTTCTCTCTAAATGCAGCATGAATTGAGCTTGTTCCATGGAGTCGATAGCCGTTAAACCCATTTATCGCGCCACCCAACTCAAAAAACCGAGACCAAGTTCCACTTTCTCTCCCTACAAATCACCAACTCACTTCAAATTTCATCACTCTCTCTCTTCGAAGTGGAAAAACTTGGTTTTCTTGTCTTCTCTCTCTAACCCACATAAGGAAGCTATTGAAAGACAATGTACCTGCATGGATTTTCCTTCTCTCTCTCCATTTTGTGTGCTAATTCCAGTTCTTCATCGTATCACGGATTATTTCACTGTAAAGGGTTTTCATGGCGGCAAAACCTTGAGGACCACAATGGTGAAATGGGTTTCTGGTGTCAAAAATGGCGGGCGCACTGGTGCTTGTTTAGATGACGATTTATTAAACAGTGGTGGAATAGGAATGGCTCTTTTGAGCACAACTGCCATGGCTAAAGGGCACATTAGCCCTGTTATGGCTACTTTATCAGCTAACCCAACATTCATGTCAGGCTTGTTTGCTTGGGTTATCGCCCAATCTACGAAGGTTTTATTGAATTTCTTTGTTGAGAGAAAGTGGGATTTTCAGATGCTGGTTAGTTCGGGGGGCATGCCTTCTTCTCACTCTGCACTTTGCACTGCTTTGACAACTTCAGTGGCTCTCTGTCATGGAATTAGCGATGCTCTGTTTCCGGTGTGCTTGGGATTCAGTCTTATTGTCATGTATGATGCAACAGGAGTTAGGCGCCATGCAGGCATGCAAGCTGAGGTTTGAATTCTTAGTTACACTCTGTTTTTGAGATTCGTGTTATGGAATTTGATGTCCTGTTATTGGAGAGAGAGAGAGAGAGAGTTTTTTTTTAAGAGTTAGGCTTCTGATATTGTTCTATTGTAAGAGTAAGGAATATTAGATTAATTCGTTGCAAAAGTTAGAATTCTGAATTTCCTATTTCTGATTCATGTAGGATTTATTGGAATAATTCCAAAGAGAAAGAACTGATTGCTTGGCATTTCTTATTTGTTCATGTTATATTGGCTGTTGATTTGTAACCACCCCATATACTGAAAAGCTTTTTCAATTTGCTTTCATAGCCATGATTTATAAGCATCACTCGATTAAAATTTAAATACCACGTGATATCCTTCTATAGGTGTTTTCATTTGTACGAATCAGAATCATGCAGCTTTGACAAAATCATTCCACCATTAAATTTATTGAAAGATGTGTTGGTAATAACTTAATAATGATACCATTTTTCTGGAAGATGTACAAACACAAGGTCATTTTATTTTTTATTTTTCGCTTTTCACTGAAACATGTAAAGATATCTATTCATTTATTTCCCATCCTTGGCATTCGTATCATGTTATCTCCAAAATCATGAAATAGGTACACCTTCTCAATTTTCTTTCCGAAGTAGTCAAGCCTTGTGTTGGTGCTTTCGATTCGTTTTAGTCGCTACTCTGTTTTGGCTGGATAGCAAGTTGGTTGGTGTGTTCTGGATGTGTTTTACCATGTTTAAGTTCCTTACGCAAGTTTTCTTTTAGAATCTTTTTTTTGGCGAGTAACAATATTTGTGGCTTCACACTTGCTAAAGTTAAGAGCGATGGGTTTATGTCTATTAGTGTTCAAAAACTCAAACAGGTGATTCGCTAAAAATTTCATATTCATTTTATTGTAAAGAGATATAATAAAACAAAGTTGTCCATGATAGGCATCACCAAGTTAGAACCACATGGTTACCACTTTGAATTTGACAATGAGATGACTGGATCATGCAAAAAAAAATCGATACGCATAAACTTCGGCGCACCTGAGTTTCCATTAATGAAACTGAGCACGTATCCAAGTTGAGTTGACTCACCGAGTTTCCCTGAGTTGAAAACCATTTTTTATTCACTGGTGTCCGGAAGAAGAGCTTTTGTAGCTAAACTGCTTTATGTTGGGGAAAGCTCCACTAAATGTTACCAACTATTCAAAACAAGTTTTGATATTCATGATTTAAATATTCTTTTTTGGAAATTTAGCGGTTTACTAATATGTACTGGAGTATATAAATGTGACTGACCTTGAGAATAATCTTTATTTTGTATCTCATTATGTTTTTTTTATATTCCTATGCATAAATCATGATAGCATGTGACTATATAATTCAACATCAATGCCGTGGAGTGTTGCAAAATATATGTGTAATCATTTTATGTAATACAGAGATGCATATACAACAATTAGAGAAGTTTTCATAAATTATATGCTTATATCCATATCCTTCTAAAATCCTATCATGTCAAGACTTGAGAGGAGATCTTGCAAACACATACATGTACAAAAAATGTGTCAGGATTAAAGGTTAGGAAGGATTTTGTTGTGAGTTGACAGCTGTTGTTGCAACAAGTCACGAGGACTTTATCCATGCTTACCAGCCAAAAGCTTGAACTATGGCCGGTGCACTTTGGATGAATCTGCTCAAAGAGGGAACCCTATTTGGCTTGGTAAGCTCACAACAGAAAGATGTACTGAGAAGGTATCCCTATTTTCCTAACACCTCAAGAGGGTGCCTAAGGGAGCACCTGGCAGGTGCCTTTGCCCGCCGTGTACCACCCCCTACAAGGATGTCTGTTGGATAAAGATGTATGCCTGTTTGAGAAAGAGGCATCTGAAGAGAGAGAGAGAGAGAGAGAGAGAGAGAGAGAGAGAGAGAGAGAGTAGTTGTGTCGTAGTGTTGTGTCGTTCTTTACTTTCTTTACGTTTTCGTTTTTGGGTTTTTTTTGGGGGTTTTTGGGTTTCGGTTAGGTTA
>NW_006499855.1:5384800-5416267 GCF_000471905.2 Amborella trichopoda
AGAGTAGTACGTAAGAGTAGTATACTCTCTCACTAGTCTCCTCCTCTCTCTCTGTGTATATATATATATATATATATATATATATATATATTATTTATTTCCTTGATCTACCTTTTTTTTTAATAGATAGAAAGGAAAGGAAACATATGAAGGAAAAGGCAGTACTTGTATATGATTTGACCGAAATTATATCCTTCTTTGTTATTGATAATGTGATACCAATTTAATATCTTTAATATATTATGGTTGAGATCTTGTATATGAGAAGACTTGACTAAATAGTATGAGTTATTACTATATATTTTATTGGAAAAATATCAATAAAATGGTCACACCACCTCCAAAAAGCAATAAGGTTCTTAAATAGACTAATTTACCATTTTACCCAAAAGATGGTCACTTTTTTAAATTAATTTCAGTTAGGTATCTCTTTAATTGTTTTGTTAGACAATGCCCAGACTACCTTTGTTCCAGATTTGGAGCCCTGAGGAAGTTAGGGCATATCGGTAATTTGCCAACTTAAGATATTCGAGTTAAATGATTTAAATACCTATGTTTGTTCTGGGTTCTAAACCCAGGACATTTTTATTTGGTTAAATTAACCGTGAGTGTGATAAAAGATATTTCTACTATATTAATTTTTCATACAAGTGTTATTCAAATTTTTTTTTGATTAGTCCTTTTTTTTTTTTAATTTTTATTTCTCTTGTTTTATATATCCATGGGACAGGCACCTCTATGTTACACCCAAACTAGGAAACTCTTGGCAAGCAACAAACCCCGACTTTTGCTCCTCCTGCACATAACAATTTTCATATGTAATTGTCAAGATCATAGTGTTCAGTCATTTGAAGGAGCGTAAGAATGGGTGGAAGCCATAAATGAAGAGGTAGTAGTGTTTCACAAGAATGAAACCTAGGATTGAATTAGTTAACCATTTCCTCCAAAAAAAATAATCTAGGATTGAATTATAGGATGGGTCAAGGCCCAATTAGGAGCTAAAGGCTCTACAGTGTGGAGTGGGCTACAGTGACTCTTTGAGCCCTATGCTTAAGATGGGAACTACAAAAACAACATTAACCTTGTCTAGTTTGCTTTGGATGGGTTACTAGTCAAATGAATGTGAAAAACGCCTTCAAGGAAATTGAATGAGGTAGTGCATGGGGCACTAATTGGTGCTTTTGTTTAGCAGTAACTGGCAACTAATCCCAGGCAGCTAACTGGGTTGAATGAATCAATTGTTTGGAAAAATGTTTGAATCTGAAGAAGGCCATATTGTTCAAACTGGAGCAATAATTGGTGTATTTTAATAGTTTTTATGATGCTGTAAACGGAAGAGGTTTTATGGTGTCTGATCACTCCTTGTGTGACATGGTGCTCCGGTCAAAATGGGGCATAATGAAATGTAAAACCTAATTGTTTTTATGGAGTTGAATAATAAATTTAATGCAGATCCTAGGGATCCATTCCTGATCCATCTCATTACACACTGTTTTGTGTATCTCACACTTCTGACCTTGCATCATATAATGGTCAGTTTCCATTTTGTCATGCCTTCCTTTCCTGAGTCCATTGTGATGTCGATGCAATGAGGTTGTGGTTAGTATTTATCTTTTTTTAATGTTCAAAAGAAGCCATTCAAGAAGAATTCCAAGACTTTGGCATCAAACATCAGACTGGGTTACTTTGGGTATTGTTAGCTTGAAAGTATTTAGGAACAAAAATGATGGATTCGACTTAAGGAATAATCTGAATTGAGCATTACCTTTCCCATATTTATATCATGCTTCCCATCTAATTCAGCACAGATATTTCATATTATAGTTTTCTAAAACTGTCCCAATTTTTGTTTTGCATCTTGGTTCCTATGATTTGTATCTTGTTTAGGCAGACAGGTGTTACTGAAGAGAAAATGTTTTTGAAGTCTACTTTAAGTTTGAATTGACATACGATGATAAGAAAAAACACTAATTGACAGGATCCATTTGGATTGAAAGTAATGAGTTAGTGGGAGTTCATATATTACTTACCTTTGGGATGTAGAATTGTTCAATTGAACTGTCTTCGTTATCCACTATGGGCAGCCCAATCTGAGGTGTATCCATTTAACACCCCTTTCCCCAGATTTATTGCATGGCATCTTGTTTTTTAAGTTATAAATCCCTTCATTACAAATCGTGTGAGCTTTCTTGAAGGAATTGCTACTGTATAAAATTTGATATTTTTATAAATTTCATATTACAGTTTCCTTAAGACCATTCCAATTTTTGTTTTGCATCTTGGTTCCTATGATTTGTATCTTGTTGAGGCATATGGGTGTTACCAAAGAGAAAAAGTTTTGAATTCTACTTTTAAGTTTAAATTCCGATTGCGAAGATAAGAAAAAATCCCAATTGACAGCATCTATTCGAATTGAAAGTAATGAGGTAGTGGGAGCTCACGTATTACTTACCTTTGGGATGTAGAATTGTACAATTGAACTGTCTTCACTATCCACTATGGGTGGCCCAATCAGAGGTGTATCCAGTGAACACCCCTTTCCCCAGATTTCTTGCTCTGCATCTTGTTTTATTATGGTTATCAATCTCTTCATTTTAAATCGTATGGGCTCTCTTGAAGGAATTGCTGATGTATAAAATTTGATATTTTTTGTGGCTTATGTTGAGAAAATTAATCAATTTTCGATTTGGTGTGACATATATTTGAAAAAACATACATACTCGAGGATGATGTTTGTTCAGTCAATTTGAGCTATTGAGATATTTAAAGGATTCCACATGGAAAGTTCATTGTAATAGGTTTGCACCTTCTAGCTAGTATACAAGATAACTATAAAACAATTAAAAAAAACAAAAACAATTGTTTTGAGTTTGATATTAGCGCTGCATCGTATGATAATAAAGAAGACGGATGTGCTATTGAGAAAAATTTGTGCACTTTCTCTGAAGAAATTTCTGGAATGCATGATTAAATAATACCTAGAGCAGTTTCTTCAACCATCTTGGGAATTGTTATGTGATAATGTCTCAACTTACCATAGCTATTTTTCTCTGAGAAATTATTATTTGTTGTGTGAGAAGTAGTTGTTCTATGCTTAGTGGCGTTGAAAAATGAAAGAAGATGTTAGTCAAGGTGTTTGGTAGAGATAACAATAAATGGTATAATTTCGATTGTTCTTTTATTTGTAACTCATTTTATAGTGATTTGTGATTATTTCATGGGTTTAGAGCAATTAAACCTTCGTATATTCAAATCTGGACTATGTTACCTTTTCCAAACAGATTTTTTGCAAGTTTAGGCTTTCTAAAGAAATTCATTAGTAATCCCAATCGATGGAGGGACTCATGAAGATAAACTTATGATCGCAAAACACTTCGTAAGAAGAAATCATTTTTTTAGATCTGCCCCAATGTCTCAGTGTTTTTGTTATTTAAGTGTGCTCATGTGACATGCTGATAAATGCAGGTATTGAATATGATCATTGAGGACTTATTTCAAGGCCATCCTGTTAGTCAGAGGAAGCTCAAAGAACTCCTTGGTCATACTCCTTCACAAGTCATAGCTGGAGCTTTTCTTGGCATCTTGGTTGCTTGCATGTGCTGCCAAGGTTGTTTGGTTGCAATCTGATCTGCTTGTGCAGGTTCTTATAGCACCCACAGATCTTTTGAAACTGGTCTTGTCTCTCTCTCTCTCTCGTTATCTATATATATATATATATATATATATATATATATTCACTTACTCAGCAATGGAGGGTCGATGTCCTGCTGCTTAAGAGGGCAATGATGCACATGAGCAGAAGAACAGCTCATCTCCACTGTCTGTAGTTGTGTGAATTGTAGAGATGACCAACCTCATGGTTTACTTTCCCAATTTCTAATTTCTATAACTTTCACTTTTGTTTTTTCTTCATATTCTTTTCTAAGTTTTGTCCTATTATCATTACATTTACTTTCCAGGTTTCTCTCTTCCCTTTGGTTTCTTAAGTTTTTGCAATGCTCATGGCAACTGGCTCTTAAAAAGATACTCAAAATTAATAAGCTTATTTTATTTTTATCATTTTTTTTCCCAGGTCAGGAGTTTGATTTGCGGGCGCTTTCTTCAGTTCCATACTTGTCCAAATGACCATTGTTTTTGGCAAACTTTTACCGTTCGCTACCAGTACAACATCTTCTAATGAATTTTTGAGGTGCGCCTTAATTTGATTGTCTAGGGCCTCATCCTTATATAAACTTTTTCCTTTGTACATTATACCTCTGATTCATTTCTTTTCCTTGAAGACAGATGGATAGCCACTTAATGATCATGTTAATGGCTTCATTCTTGTTCTTCAACTCTTGTATTTGTTACTTTTTTTCCCCTCAGATATGAGATGATATTTGTGCTTATTTTAGGGAGAATTAGGGTGGCAATGGGCCTAGTGGCTCGGCATGGTCTGAGCCCCAATGTTAAGACTGCAGGAAGTGTTCAGGGAGGCCTGACTGCTTCGGACTGCAGGCTGTGCCTGACGGCCCCATATGGATGAGCATTTATGTTTTTCAAAGGCATCCACATAGAGGGTTTGGGCTCTTATCTAACTTTCCAAGAATTGACATTTCTACAGTCAAGTTCGAATACTGCAGTACTACCCAAGGGGAATTTTTAAGCCGGCTTCAAACCCTAAAAAATATCATGGCCAGGTTGCCAGCCCCACTAAAAGTCCTTTCAATCTTTTGTGAAAATGGCAACGTTGCTCCATTTAATTTGTTTTTAGTCTCATTTTTAATGCAGCCAGCTTTTCAATTTTCACTAAAATTTCGGCTACATTCTCTCTCTCTCTCTCTCTCTCCTATGACTAAAGGGTACCAATCCCTCTTGGAAAAGGAATTTGGATTCAAAATTTTGTCTATCATCACCCTGATCATGAGTTTGAAAGAAAAAATGAATTTTAAGTTTACAAGTATGACAAACCTCGAAGCAGCCAAATGTGGCTCGAGGTCAATGTTTGAATATAATTGCGAGAAGGCAATAACAGAAGCGAGCTTGGAGTCATTCAAGTCCCATCTACTAAAATATACAATTTATAGGGAGAAAGAAAAATTATGATTAAAGAGTTCAAATTATCTAGAATTTATTGGAAAACAGGAAACATATGATTAAAGGTTTCAAATTATCTTATAAAACCAATAAAGGCCTCAAAAGATATCATTTTACACTAACGGTTTATGTTGTTGAGTTTCATTTTAAAGGTGGCCCATAATTGTTTTTTCAAAAAATTTCCAAATAACCCTTGTTCATGTTTAGGAACCGTAAAATCTGGGGCGGTACGATGGTTTGTTGAATTTGGTCTACGTAAGTTGCTCAAGTTAAATTACTAATATACCCATAATTGTTCAGGGATGAGAATATGAAACTATGAAATGTCAAAAATACCTTTGGTTTCATATTGCTAGCCTTAAAAAACTATCAATATTTTGGTCGTTTGACAGTTCTATGTCTCTAACATTGAACACAACTATTTTTGTGTATCTCATCTTGAATAGTTCTATTACTTGACTCCAATTAATTGGGAAAGGGATACGACAATGATGATCTCCACCTTCCATTCATTTGTTAAGAGAGCAAGAGAGGAGAGGAATTGTGAGAATAAATATCGAAATGACTAATTATTTCACAAGATGAAGTGAAAGTGAAGCAACAAATTTTCTTTTTCCGCGAATGTTAAATCAAGCCTTCATTTTTTAATACAAAATGGTGTACAATGAGACAAATGTACAATTGGTAGAATAACATAAGTCAACATCTATACACTCAACATGAGAAGCTTTGCAGCTTCCTTTTACGAACCCTTTTTGTAGAAACATAAGTAATCAACAGGAATTGTGCCCTAGGATTGACAAAATGACCTACCATCCTTATAATCCTATCAAAATTCTTTCTTTACTGGTCTCCACAAAAACCAACTTGGCCCCAAACATTAGGTATATTCAAACCCCTTTCAACAGGTATATAAGGAGAAAGCCTTCTATTGGAGCTCCTCGTTTGCTAATGGGCCCAAACATTAGGTACATTCAAACCCCAAGGAATCTTATGTGCACCAAGGCACCACAATATTGCACTAGTAGAGTTTCCCTGTATAATGTCTCTGTTGTAGGAGGGCAAGAGGTATTGACCACATTCTTAAGTGCCTGCAACTCTGCTTCATGGACCTGGGTAGGCGAAGATCATGTTTCGACAATGGTCCTTGAGAATATCACCAACACGAGCCGGGTCTAGTATGCCTCTTGAGCTTCCATTGAAATTTAGTTTCACCAATGGTGGCTGTCATATGTTGGATTTCACTGTCTTTCTAGCTCTAAGCGTAGTAATCAGGTGAAAATTATTGACAATATGCTCCTTTGAGACACCAATGAATTCCTCTTTATCAAAATCCTCGCTACTATAGAAGCCATCACTTTGGATCCCTTCAGATTATTGACCACTCCTTCAAAGGCCTTCCCATTTCTTTCTTTCAAATATTTCACATAACTCCTTCGCAGCTGGCCATAAGAAAATGCCAGCTTTTAGGAACATGAGAGATCCCATTGTAGGAATTAATGAGATGCGGTTTGAATTATTACCCAATTTAGCTTACAAAGAGTAATATCCAATTCCAAGGTGTTCTTGAGAAGGAGCCGAGTTGTTTCCTCATTAACCTTCCCTTTCCTTTAAATGCTCATTCAATAAAGTACAATTTATAGTTGCTAACTAAAAATGCTTCCATTCTTTGTGGTTGCGGGGCCATCACAGACCAGGTTTTATTGGCAGCCTGCATAGTTTGAATAGATCTTGATTCATACAATATCACTTGACTGAAAAATCACTAGATGAGGTTAGCTTCCAAAATAATAGTGCCAACTGTGCATGCAGCATGAAAGAAATTGCTGGGAATAAGTTGATTCACTACCATTTCATCAACTCAACGAGCCTTAGCCTAATTTCCCAATTTTGTTTTTCTCCCTTACCCTGTTTTGGTCTCCTGTAAAGTAATATGGAACTGTGTAACTTTCTGATAATGGTTTGGGAACCAGATTTTTACAGGGGTATCACCCGCCATTTGCAGTTTCATGAATATGTTTCTCCTCATCTCCAACTAACATTTTGCCAAATGGTGGCCTACAATAAGCTATCCTTTTCGGACATAAAATGCTGCTGATCTTGTATTTAGTTTCTCAATAAGAATCCCATATACAAACCGTCTTTAGCTTGAAGAACATGCTTTAGTAGGTTCTATCCAAAGGTGATATGCCACCACGATTTGGTTAGAAGAGCTCTATTCACTGCTTTTAGCCTTCTAGTCCCTGGGCCACCACACTTTTTTGGGGCACACACTAAAATCCAAATAACTAAGTTCAACTTTTTCTTTTTCTAGTACAATTCCATGGGAATTTCCTCATTATCCCTTCGAGTCTCTTACTGATCACCTTCAGGGCTCTAAAGCAAGGATTTGTAGTAAATTTGCAGGATTGACCATGTAGCTCTGAATAGTATATTATCCTTCGTCTCAAGGACAGATATCTTGCTTTCTATGAGTCCATCTTAACATGGAAACTGTCGATCATTGCGTCCCAGACATCTCTTGTTATCCAAAGGAATACCTAAATACTTGCATGGGAGGGTCTCTACTTCACATCTCCTCCAAACAAAAAGACTTGCAGTTGCACTTACTTCACAATGTAGAGTACTAATAATCCTGGATTTGTCCATATTTATTTTAAAACTCGTACTACTATGTAATATTTTAGGAATAACCACAGATTTTGAGCTTGTCGGATTTTGGAGATGCAAAAAACTAATGTGTTAGCTGCATAGTACAAAACAGATGTTAAATCAAGTACCCTCTTGAGTCACCAAAACCCATTCAACAAGCCATATTCATTTACCGATTTCAGCAACAGACTGAAATATTTTGTCAAAGAAAAGGCAATAGACGATCTCTTTGGCAAATGCTTTTTGTGCCATCTACCCTAGACACGACTGCTAATCCAAACCAATAGATTAATAAAAAGGAGTAAATAGGCACACAATACTATAAGGAAGTCATTGAACACCAGAGGATTAAGCAGGAAAACATCAAAGAGAAAACAATGTTGAATTAGAAGAATGTATTCAACCACATTATAGTTTTGGAATCTTGCACTGATTGGCATTGGGTTACATGGCAAATGTTCTAGTCACACTAATACACAATTGTCATTATTGTGTATACTATTTGGAGTTGGTTACATATATCCTGATCTTGCATTCCACTTTATCAAGGATCATATTCTCAATAATATACAATCAGTTGAATTATTTGCTGGGCCATAGTTCGAAATTATTAATTAAGTTCTCCATTTGTTTCAATCGATGACATCTTAAATCTAAATAGATATTAGTTAATAAATTTCTCCATTGTGTCACACTAAATTGCTGTTTATTTGCGTATTCACACTCACGGCCCTTGTTATTGAAGCCATTCGAGACACACCATTTGTAAGCCATCAAAGACCTGATAAACAGTGTTCAAATTACAATTGTCTCTTCTCAGACCCAGAGTGAGTTGATGGAAATTTGGAATCTTGGCTCCAAATTAATTCTAATTTTCTGCCCTAATATTGGTTCTATTAATAAATTCAAATGGCTTCCAAATTAAAATTGAAGAACTTTTTCCAACCATTAGGCAAAGGACATGGTTTCTACGAGTCCCCAGACTTATATGTAGAAATGTGGCCCCCTTTAATAATCCATTCCATTTTTGCCATAAATTTTAGAAAAAATCTTTGGGAGTGGCCTACCTACTATGCCCATGAAATACCCTAATGCAAGTTTCCCCTTGATTAACAAGCAAACGTTTTTCAAACATAATCCAAAATGCTTACTATTTTTTTTTTTTTTTTTACAATATTACTAATTTATTGAACAATAACGATTGCAAGAAAACTACAGCGGCATTAAAGAAACAAACCCATGAAGAATAGTCAACCCTAGGAAATAAATACCCCACTTTTTTTTTTTGGTTGAGTCAATGAGGAGAGGGCCTCTACTTTGATAGGAAATGAGCTTAAAACATAACATTGCAAATCATCTAGTACTAACCAATTAAACTTGAGCTCTTTTTCTAAAAATACCCTATTTAGCTAAGACATTAGTCATGGGCTTCTCTATAAACATGTATAACAAAGATCTCTTAAGAGTTGCTAATATCCATGATTGCAAATGATTAGTATCCAGAAATTATGGCTACCAATGATATCTGCCCGTAGTTGACCTAATCAGCACAAAGTTGGGTAAATTCCAAATTTGGGACATTAATTTTTCAATTACGATTCTTTAAAGCAAGGCTAGAGTTGTAGGCCATATTGGCTTGTGTGATTTAAAATGATAAGAGACATTGGGATCCTGTGTTTGATTTCATGGACCTATTTTTAAGCGCCTTTCATGGACCTATTTTTAAGCGCCTTTCATGGACCTACTACCGTCAAATTAAACGGAAAGGTTTCTATACTTCTCATACAGCATAGAAGATCTGTGCTTCTCCTACCATCCAGCCGTCCAATTTTGATCAAGAGAGCTACTCACCGTTTGATCTTAGATCCAATGTCTCAACGTATTTTATTTTTAGTTTTCTTTATACAAATTGTATGAATATGAAATTCGGTACGTTCCATCTTCTCATCGGGGCGCACCTATTAAAAATATTAAAAATAAGTTTTCGATAAAATATAATGACCAAAATACCCCTTAAAACTTTCAAGGTATTTTGATCATTTTATTTTATTGCAAATTTTTTTTCTTAATTTTTTTTGCTAGTGAGAGTTAATAGAGGATTGAAGGTCCAAAATTTGGTGTCAAAATAGTTTATAAAAAAAAAAATTTAAAATAAAATAGTGTAGAGACGTGACATTGTGATTGGGGCAATCTTAGCCCTCCATTCAGAATGGATGGTTGGATAAGGAGAAGTATATAAGTTTTATGTTGTAGAAAAAACATAAAAAGATTGCACTAAACTAAATAGTACTAATACAATAATTAGTACTTAATGAAAATTTTGTTCCAAATGCTTATGTTGATTATCATTTTATTCACCAAAAAGTTAAGTTAACCCCCATCTTAAAAAATTTGACGATAGCTACCTTTGTCACATCGGCCTTGTTTTGGTGGGAATTTTTTTTTTTTAGTGGACTTTGTATGGTTGTTGTGAAAAACTGTGGCCTTTCTCAGTCATCCATGTATTTTCATGAGAAACTAACGTTTTATTTATTTATGTTTGACTTTGTGATGGCGACGGGAAAGATCTCTTGTGGTACGTTTGGTTCGCGTGAAACATGAAAAAATTCTATCGTGTGGTTAAGTGTAAAAATATTTTCATATCCATCGATCTTAGCACATCTTTTCACACTAACTGACAATTAATTGATATAAAAATTTTCCCACACTAAACTACATGAGATAATTTTTTCATATAAAATTATTTTTTAGAAAACAATTTCACACGAACCAAACCTGCCTTTGGTGAACAAACTTTTCCATGGTTTTTTTCATGTAGCTCTGTAAGAAAGTGGTGCACCACTTATTTGGATGTCCAAGTGCTATGGGGAAATTTCTTTCAATGAACGAACTTTTCTATGGGCTTGGAAAATGCTTTCTTTTACAGGAGGAGATTGTAGCTATTTTTATCAAAGATAGATAGTTTAAATTTCAAGCAAACATAAATCAATCAATTTTCAGATAGAATTGGAGTTATGTCTCTTCCACTACACTATGATTATCAATCGATTGATACGTTAAAACCATGTCTGTTCAACCAATGGAGTGGCTGCGAGTTTTAGAATGTAAAAAGATATCATTATTGGTAGGGGGCTAGGCCTAGCCATAGTCAGCCCTAGTCCTATAGCCCAGCACAAGGGACCGAAGAAGCCTTGGCCTAGGCCTGGTCCAATGGATCCAATGAGAAAAAAAAAAGGATTGGTCCTAAGTAACCTTAGTCTATGAGCATGCACTCGAGCCACATTTTGTGGCCAAGACCCCAATTTTTTCAGGGCGGACCACCTGGGCCTTTGCTAACTCTAAATATTGGAGGACCCAATACCACCGGTTGAGCTTCCATATAGGTTGGAATTGGTCCTAATGAAGCATTAATTAGTGGTGAACATAACAATTCTTTGTGTTATATTTCTAGTATTATTTAAAAAATAGATCGATGATGTAGATCGTCTATTTGAAAAATTGATAACAAATTGACGGTTCGGATCGACGATCCTACTGCCGACTGAGTGAAGTTTCAAAAAGAATTAAGAAAATTAGAAAATAATTGGTGGAGCTAATTCTCTACAAACTGGTTGGTTTCCCGATATTTTTGGGTGGACCCGGGTCGTCTGCCCCCCCCATTGTTGTAGTCCAAAAATGATCACAACGAACACATGGACAATTTCGTCTTGACAAACCACTGGTTGATGTTGGAAAAACTTACTAAATGGGAATTATGTTAAATTTTTTGTAAAATAACCAATGATACGTTTGGTCGTGTGAAAATATACATGAAAAAATCCTCATGCGGTTAAGTGGAAATATTTTCATACCTATTAGTTTTAATGTATCTTTTCACACTAATTAACAACTAATTAATGTAAAAATATTCTTATACTTAGCCACATAAGAGAATTTTTTTATGTAAAAATATTTTCGTGTGAACCAAACATGAAGAAATACAAAATTTTAGAGGAAATATTGAGAAGACGTGATTCCTAAAAAAATGGTTACAAGGGCATTTTTGTAGATCCTCCATTCCGATCTCAACATTATGGGAGTTAATTCAATGTTTTACTACCAAAACCGAAGCTTTAGAATTTTTAAAATATTTTTTTGATGAATCTCTCTTAAAAAAACCATATTCTTTTTTCATTTAGTCCATGTGAATTCACTTACTTCTTGGATGCGTAAAAAAGCCATTCATTGCTAAAGAAAAAAACCCTTTGGTATCTATCTTTGTATTTCTAGAAGCGGGGTTTTGAAATTTAGATTTGGATTTGTGTTCATCGTTATGTTTCGTACTAAACTTGGATCAATGTTCCATTTTTTGTTTTGGATCTGTTTTTTCAAGTAGATTAAAAATTAGTTTTTTGAAGATGTTAGTGGAGTGACATTAGTAGTGAAAATGAAAACTACAACGTGATGACTAGGGTGTACGGTGCTACCACCACAACCCCAACCCCTTCCCCAAGAATTATACTTTTGATACCTTATGCATGTTTAATACTTTACTGCACATGATGAAGTACCAAAATTGCATGTTGGTGCCACGCATGATATGTATACTCGATTCATGGTGATGCTCATCATTATCCCATGCCTCAATCGTTTTATTCATGGCCTTTAATTCACTATCATCAGAGTCTTATCCTAATTATTTTAGGTCGCCCTATAAGTCATTATCATCATTATTTGAACCTTGGCCCAATTATTTTAGGTCGCCCTATAAGTCATTAACATCGTTATTTGAACCTCATCCCAACCATTTTAGGTTGGCTATATGAATCATTAGCCATGTGCACCAAATGGCTTCATTATTATTTGAACTTTATCCCAACTATTTTAGGTGCCTACATGAATCATTAACCATGTGCACCAAATGGCTTCATTGTTAGCTAGAATGGCCTACACATTCATAAATAAACTTAATGTAGACGTGACATGATGATTGTTGCATAATGTCAACCTACCAAAATAGTGAAATTAAAGTTAATACCAAAAGATTTTATGATATCGAGGGAGCTTGTTGTTTATTTACTCTCATAGGAAAAACCCGATTGAGAATTATTTTTAGGAGCCCAAATTTTAGGGATGTAACCCCTTCAAAACATATGTTATATTCAATAAAAAGGTTTCCAAATTGTATTATTTATGGGTTTGAAAAAAAAAATGCCTCGAGATTGAATAACAACCGTCCAAATTTTTAAGAGTTTTTGTTTTGAATATAACATGTAGTTAGTTTTAGGTATTTTCAGAATTTCAAATAAATAAAGAAATATTTTTTTACAATGAAATAAATAAATAAAATACAAAAAATAAAATAAAAATGAATAAAAAAATCTCCCCAAGTTAGTTTAGGGAGCAAGTGCATATTATGCTCCCTTAGAGCATGGTATATACTCTCGAAGATATTTAGGCATCTGTCCTATTTGTTAGCTTGACAAATCACTTAAAAGGGCAGTGATTTCATGCAACGGTTGTATTATAGTATAATGCAACCACATTTTTTAAAAACCATGTTTTTGGTATCTGTATAATCCAAAATTTTACATACACACTCTCTTTATCTCAATAATGAATCTAAAAAAAAAAAATTCAATTTGAACTCTAGATATGGTCAAAATGAGTCCCCTTCAACAACGAATCTAAACCATTCATTTGGTGAATTTCAAGATCTTATCCTTTACAAACTCAAAATCATTTTTTTCTTCTTTAACATTGGTCGTCTAATGATAATAAAACCATCTAAAAAAATTGGAAAAGAAAAAATTCTTCTAAGGCCTAGATCTAAGCATCTTATCGAAATGGACGGCCTATATTAATTGGGCTACAAAATTATTTTCTAGGTTGTGTTTTCAAATTTTTCTTTTTGTGATTGTTCATTAGAATAACAAGAGTGTATATTTTAAACTTTCGATCAAACAAATGGCCTTAACATAGTTTTTTAAGATTGTTGCATTATACTATGATACAACGGTTGCATGAGATCACTACCCCACTTAAAAATATTTGTCCTTAGTATACGCGTGCAACATTAGAATTTAGAATCACATCATGCACAAATAGATTTTCTCAAAAATTGCAAAATATTTGTAGTTGTATGCCAAAGAATTATTAGAAAAATATATTTGGATAAGGCATAGCAAAAAAAAAAAGTCATTCAAGCGTGAACATTTTTCAACTAGGCATGCAGACATTAAAACATGGCTAATCTTAATTAGTATTCAACCAAAAAAAAAAAAGAGATGCAACTCGCAATTTGAAATAACAACTTAGCTTGTTGTGCACCCTTGATTTGGCAGAATGATAAATCAGGATTCATATAACTGCTTTTGATTAGGCAGAATGACGGATCAAGATTCATGTAACCGATTTTAAATAGTCAAAATTCATAAAACCGCTCTTGATTGGGTAGAATAGTAAATCACAATTCGTGTAACCAACTCTAAATAGTCAGAAAAAGACTCTCCATAATGAAGTTAGCTTATTGTGCTCTAAATGGGGTTCACGAGATGCTTCTCCCATGCCCCCTGCGGTTGCCAGCTTCAAACTTTTTCAAATTCACATGCGGGATTCGTGTAGAAGAGCAAAATTATGAAGCCAACTAAGAAGCGAGCAGTATGAATGGTTGAGTTGACCATATGTGTGGTCTTTTAGAGGCTGTGTGGTCTATTTTAAAACTGAAAATTGATCGATATTACTGGGAGCTACATCAGCTATAAATTGTTTTTATGAATTTGTACCAAAAAAGAGACCTTGTGGGCCATAGGTTTAGACTTTGGGTGAGAAATGGTCGGTCCTCATTAAAAATAGAGTTGTACTAAAACTCATAAAAAAATATAGTTCATAATTGTCATCATCATTCGAGCCTTTCCAATTATTTACAATCGGTAACATAAAATCTTGTTCCGCTACAAGACTCATGAAAAAATATAACAAAGTTTTATGCTAGCTGCCCCTTGAGAACATATTGTTCCTCATTTTAAAACAATCATGAATGTTGAAAGAGTGCATTAAAATTTTAGAGAGAGAGAGAAATGATTTACATTTAAAAAAAAAAGATATTCCAAGCAATCCAAGCAAGAAATTTGCATTTTTTTGATTTTATCTCATATGTGATCCAAACTGCATACACAAGATTCCAGGAAATGTCAATTTCAATAAATCTCAATTCCAGGATTGACTTTTCCAAAGATTGAAAATCCATAGATCCAAACGCTCTTTTATGGAATTTGGAGCTCTAAAAATAGTATAAATTTGACAAAACTGTGAGAATAATATGTTATAAAAAATATTAATTTAGATGTTACAAGAAATATATGTCAGAAGAAATATTATTTTTAAGACTCATTGATAATTGTAGATGTTGGAATGATTAATTTGAGAGTTGGAACTCCATGTTTTTGGCGAGGTTTTGAGATGGAACTTCACCTTTTTTCCAAATTTAAGTCGTCTATAAAACTTTTTCTCAGAAAGAAATAGTACGAATTCGAAAAAGGGCGTTTTCATTAGGGATCACACAAAAGCCATTAAGACTTGGGAAAGTATGCAAGGTTTTGTATACTATATACATTGACTATCTCTCACCTCACAAGTCTCTCTAGATCGACGGTTGAAATTTGACCATACGAATTAAGGCAAAACCTATGACATAGAAAATCTATAAAAATGAGTTCTCTCACCTCATAAAATTTCTACTCTTATTTTCTCTCTCCTCTCTGTAAGGATCTCAATCTCAATGATCTCTCTATAGGTGGCACGCCCCACCTAGGGCTTTAAGATCTCTCCTACGTTTTTTTAATGGGGCACGCCCCAACCAAAATCTCTCTCAAGCCAAGGGACTTTCAATCAATCTCTCTCCAAGCCAAGGGGTCATGCCCATTTTTAGGTGGTTTCTAGGTGGCATGCCCAAGCTAAGGTTAGCTTGAGGATAGCAAATGAGAATCTCCCTACCGATAGATCTCTCCCTCTCTCTTTAATCTATCTCTCATCTCTCATCTCTCCAAAAATCTCTCATCTCTCCAAAGATCAAACCATTCTAAATGGACTTGAGTAAAGCATTAAGGCCAGGCCTTAAGTAGTTGGTTCTAGATTGAGATCTATATGTCATTGAGAAGTTTTTGTCATATGTAGGAGAATCATGAGACCGATCAGAGATCCAAAGCATCATCGGCAAGTATAATCAAAAGAAGGAGACTCGGTGTGGTGTAGGGTGTACTAAGCCCGATTGAGGTTCTGATTTAAGGGAAATTATCACTAATATACCTTTATTTTAGAAAAATTGAAAAAAAAATCCCTAACTTTTCAAAACCTTACCTACACCCTTTCTCACAAATTTCAGTTTTTTTTTTTTATCAAAATGACATTCACGGTAGTCCTTTTACCGCAATACATTTTAAGCTTTACGGTAATTAAAACACTGTAAAAAAAATCAAATAGTATTACATAAATTTAAATATGGTAATAGTTTGAATCATTATTACGGTAATTTAATTACCGTAATGTGTGGGGCAATCTTTACGGTATTCTTCTTATCATAATACTTTCCCAGTCAATTCCGAACCCCTATTAGTTGAAAAGCTTCAAACCGAAGCTAATATTAGGGCTATCCCTCTCCTCCTTCACGGTAATCTTCTTTGGAACTGTATTTTCAAAAAATCCATGTTCTTATGGGAGCACGATGTGGATGTATTCCCTCGCTCAAAAACACCTATGTAAGAATGTTTTTATTCTAAAATTTTGAGAACCATATAAAAATTATTAAATTAGTTTTGAAATAATTGAATTGTGAGTTATGTGACACTTAAATCTAGCTTTTTGAAAATTGGATAGTTTCTATTCAATCTTGAAGTATTAGGTTTTTCTATTATGCAGAATAATTTACTTGGAAAATTTCTTTTGCTGAAATTATTCTATAAGTAGTAGAGATTATATCTTAAAAATTTTGAGATTTGAAAAATATAGCTACCATGGATATTTGTCGAGGGAGTAAATAGATAGTAGACTCCCGAGAGTAAAAAATCTTTTGTGCTCTTTTAATGAGGCGTGGGCAATATTACTGTAATACTACTTTAAGGTATTACAATATTTTAATTACCGTAATACTCTTTCAACTTATTGTGGTATTTAAATTACCGTAAGGTTATTACTGTAATTAAATTACCATAATACTACTTTAAGATATTACGATATTTTAGTTACCGTAATACTCCTTCAACTTATTACGGTATTTAAATTACCATAACGTTCTTTACGGTAAAAAGATTACCGTGAAGGTTATTTTACTAAAAAAAAAGGCTAAAAATTGTGAGAAAGGGTGTAGGTGAGGTTTTGAAAAATTGGGTTTTTTTTTTTTTCGATTATAGTAAAATATAGGTATATTAGCGACAATTTCCCTTGATTTAATGAATTGTATTAAATATTGGTAGCAATTGAGAATCGTGCTTTTTTTTCTTTTATTTATTTATTTGAAAAGTTATTTGTTTGTAATTGGACATTGTGAGTGGTCTTGATCACATTGTCCAACTTGCATAATGAAAAGTGCCCCTTCGTGAAATTATTTAAAGCAAAAGACATAAGATATTAGATATGGGGGTTAGAAATGAATAAGATATCAAATACTGGTAGAGTTTGATAGATTTCCTATTATTTTTACAAGTAGTTATTCAACCCTTCAAAGCCAGTAGTGTCGGTTGATTAGGCCTATATATGCATGTATACTTCAAACCAGTGGTTTAAAAATGGATCGATGCCCCGGATTGCGCATCCCAAAAACTCATCTGGATCGATGAATCGACGTTTCGGATCGGGAATTGAGTGGAATTGACAATTTTTGTCTCAAAAAATCTTTAAAAAATCACTATAAATCTCTAAAAATAATGTTATTTTCATTTGTAAATGAATTTAGGAGTGGTGCATTATGCATTTTCATTACTTTGTAAAAATAGGTGATTATTGAGACGTTGTTTTTCTATCTGGATGTCTGTATAATTAAAATAAATAAATAAAATATAAGACTTAGTTATCATTGTAATTAATATAATTATTAATTACAATATTATAATAAATGTGATTTAAAAAACAAGGGTATGACCCTCACAAATAAATAAATCTAATATATAACATTTAGTTTGGATAGAAATATAGAATTTAGAAATATAAATTTACAATAATATTTTAATAAAATTAAAAATTAAATAAATGAATTCATACTTGCAATGTGAGGTAACTAGTTACAAACACTTCTATATTAGAAGATAAAAAAACTTAATTTCCCACATAAATTAGTATCACATCAAAGTATCAAACATTTTTTAGTACTTATCCAAAATTGTTACAACTTAACTAACTATAATAATATATATGGAAATTGAGGTTGTTAGTTTATACATTCATATTTTATAATTATTTTACTATACAAATAAAATATAAAATGTTTATATATCATCTAATTTAAAAAATCTTATTTATAATTATAAGAAAAAATAATATATTATAAAATTTATAATATAGATAAATTAATAAATAATATAAAAGATTTGGTTATTAATAAATTAAAAAATTATATTTGCAATGTGGGATAATTGATAAAGCAACTTGAAATAAATTCTAAAGTGGTGTGAGTTAGTGTTATTTTCTATCTTAAAATATCCTTTAAACTTTTTTTTGTTTTTTAATATCCAATATACTAGAAATGGTATTGTTATTATTTTTATTTTTATTATCCTATGAGCTAGTACTAATTTTTTAATACTAATTAATTAATTATTACTCATATAATGAGATAATACCATGATATAATAGCTTAATAGAGTTTTTATGTTTTTTTGACAAGTAAATTTAAATTTTTTGGTAAAAGATAGGGATGATGGGCACCCAATTATTATTTTTAATTATTTTTTTTCTTTTTTTATCGTCAAATTTCATTGCCACAATCGGACATACAACTTTCTTATTCATGACGGGCATACACCGTCGTGCATACACCATCTCACTGCAATTTATCCCAAGCTAATAATATTTGCCAGCGTTTTTCAACTCACAGATATATCTCACATCGAAGCGATGTGAGAAGTAAAAGAGCCCAACAATCTGGCTACATTGAATGTTGTCTTGGCCATGTGAAGCGTGCGAATTGCACGTTGAAGCTTTTTAAGCTGGTAACTTTAGCTGGAATGAAGGAAGGCTTGTCAATCTCGTGTTGGAGAAAGGCTGGCGTGAAGGAAGGATTGTCAATCACATGTAGGAGGAAGGTGAAGTGCCAGCTGGCATGAAAATTGTCAATCACATTTCAAAAACACCAAGGTGTAAAAAAAAAAACCTTTCCCCAATTTTTTTCTATCTAGGCAACTTACCCCCACTCCAATTTTTCTCACACTTTTTCCCCAAACAACCTTTCCTCGCAAAAACCCCTCAAGGTAAAAAGTTGTTAATTTTTGGACATAAATGCCCTTCCTATACAAACCAAATCAATTCGTGATCCCAAATAGAGTAGTGACGGAGCCCAGTATCTTACTGCCAAAGCGGAATGTCAAGAAGCACTGCCAAAGTGCGGTGCTACATTGCTGGAGCGAACTGCCGGAGTGCGTATTTTTAGTGCCGGAGCGCATTCTCAGATTGTCGGAGCATACAGTATCACTGCTGGAGCACAATTATCAGTATGCCGGAGCAATGAGGGTCAGACAAAGCACTGCCAGAGCGCACATTGTGACTGCCGGAGTGCACATTAGGACTGCCAGAGCGCAGTCTTCCATTGCTAGAGCCGAAGGCCGTGTGAAAAGAAACAAGAGAGAGACGGCCGTGTGAAAATAAATGAGGGTATTTTAGTCTTATTTTATATTACTTTTGTGTTGGGGGGTTTTTGCGAGAAAAGGTTCTTTAGGGGAAAAAAGTGTGAGAAAAAATTGAGGTGGGGTAAGTTTCATAGATAGTCCATTTGAGGGTGTATTTTATAATTTTCTCAGAAAAGAAATCCGGATTGAAAAATAAAAAAGTAGGAACTGCCCGGTTTTACTGATACCGCATTTGGAGTGGTATCACCGATACCCGATCCGGATTTCCCGATTCTGGATCAGACCACCGATTTTAGAAACACCGCTTCAAAGCAGTGGTTTAAGAAACGGATCGGTGTCCCGAATCGGGCACCCCAAAAACCCATCCAGATAAGTGAATTGGCCGAATCTGTCGGATTAAGCTTTAAAAAAAGATCAAAAAATTATTAAAATTCATTATAAATGTTGTTTTTTAAGAATCCAATAACAAATCGAGGTACTACATTATTAATTTTCATTTTTTTTTCTATGTATGAACTTATTTTAACAAAAATACTTGTTGTATTTTTGACATTTTTTTTATACAAAACTTTTAATTTTATTGATAAGAAAGAAAGTTGACAAAAAGAGAAATTGATAAAAAACCTTTTATTTTTGTTTTTTTACAAAAAACCTTTAATTTTTTGATAAGAAAAAAATTCGACAAAAAAAAAAAGGAAAAAAAACAGTTCCTCAATAAGGAATCAATCCCGCATCCGTCCACACAATGAGTGCACGCAATAACTGGTATGACACTGGTAAGTTAGTGTTAATAAAGCTGTTAACAAAATATACGACATATAAACGTTTTAAGGTATTACGTTTTCACATAGTCCCACATTGAAGAGAAGCAAATTTATGTTAATGAATAGTTCTTTCTACTCACTGTTCGTAGCGTGTTTGAAGCAACAAGACCACGCGAAGCGCGTGGATAGTGAGCACACGTACGTGTAGGAACTTTAGGGCCCCGCGAAGCGTGTGGACCTGTGGGCTCCTGGTATCTGATGATTTTTGCCTTGAAATTCTCTGAAATTTAAATTGACATCCGAAATTTACAAAAATGCCCTTGATGTGGGTTCCTGGTTACTGACGAATTTTGCCTCAAAATTCTTTAAAATTTACAAAAATGCCCTTGACTGTAGAAGAATGGGCGGCCTTGAAATTCCCCAAAATTTACAAAAATGCCTTCTCTGACGAATTTTGCCTCGAAATTCTCCGAAATTTTAAAAAATGCCCTTGACTGTAGAAGAATGGGCGGCCTCGAAATTCCCCAAAGTTTACAAAAACGCCTTTGACTACAAAAATGCCCTTGACTGTAGACGAATGGGTGGACTCGAAACTCCCCGAAATTTACAAAAATGCCTTTGCCTGTAGAAGAATGGGCGGGTCATGAGGTCATGACACGAAGAACCGGGCGATTTACTATGTAGAATCTGTCGGTTCTAGAGAGAAGCAGGCGATTTAATATACAGAATCCACCGGTTCTAGAGAGAACCGGGCGATTTACTATGCAGAATCCATCGGTTCTTGAAAGAACCAGACGATTATTGGCTTTACACAAGAACCGACACAGGATGACTGATTCTTGATTCAAATCGGCCGATTTTGTGCCGACTCGATGATTTTTAAAACATTGCTTCAAACCATATTATTGTGTTATTTTTCTTATCGCGATTGCGAGTTGTATTTTATTTGCAACTCTACATCCTAAGCTCAATTTTTCTCTCTCTACTTATTCACCCAAAAAAAAAACAACTACCGGAACAATAATAGAAAACAAGTTCGGAAAAGACAAACAAACATTATAATAGAGGACGTCAGTGCTTTTCAGTGTTTACAGTTTAGAGAGAGAAAAAGGAAAAGAAGAAATAGGGCTGGGCTCATAGCCATTAGGTAGAGAGAGAAGAAAGAAGAGATCATCGGCTTCACAAATCTTAATGGAAGAGGTCTTAACTGATTTTTAGAGAGACAAAAGGAAGATGTTGATTTGGGATAGTTTGAAGAGAGTTTTTCTCTCTGATTTGGGATGTTTAAGAGAAAGCCATAACTATACTGATTTTTAGATAGAGAAAAGGAAGAAGGTTTTTCATTTTTATGGCGAAACAACAAGCATAGTTAAAAGATTAGGTTTTGGGAACAAATCCTATATGTACAATTGCTTGCTCCTGTATGTTTACAGTTTATACTATATTGTTTATGTTTGTTATCACATAATCAAAAACAAAATATTGATTACTTGGTCTTGTAGTCACACTCTTTGCTTCTCATTCATCACTAAAAGACTATGTTTTGAGCTCTAATTTGTGCCATAAACAGTATTTTCATAAAAAAAAATTATCACAAAAATCTGCATGTATATGATTTTCTTTACACAATGATTACTTTACAAAATGATTTGCTATAAGCAGTATTTCATTTACACAGTTATTTTCCATAATAGCAACTGAAATCTACATCTATTTAATTAAGTTTAAAAACAAGGGGATTTTTTTTCATACCTTCAGTATGCAACTGTGGCTTTGAAGAACCCAATAGGGATAAAAATTTATATTTTAGGTTTTTTTTTAAATGATTTTTTTTTTTTTAACAAGCATGAAAGTAGTAATGGCTGCAATACACAAAACAGGGGAAAAAAATATCTTTCAAAAAAAATTATAGGTAAAAAAAGATATATTTTTTGGCTTGATTTAAATCATATTATGAAAAAAACACGTTTTAAAAGTTTTTTTTTATAAAAACTATGCGATTTGTTGCCGACCTTTTAAAAAATTCGTCGTTTAAAACTGCTTCCATAAAAATGGTGATTTTTTTTATTATGGTCGACAGGCATTCACACTTATTGCCACTGTTTAAGATCACTCTTTAGGGCTTGTTTGAATGACAAGTAATTTATTTGAAAAAGATTATTATGTTATCTAAAATTAATTAAAAATTAATCAAACTACCCGCAAGAGATAAATTATTTAATAATTTACCCTTTTACAATTATTCCACGTCATGATCATGTGTATTTTGATAGATAGTCTAAAATTACGTCAAAAAGATATAGCCTAAATATAATCTAGATAATACTATTTTGTTAACTATTTTGGTACTATTCTTGTGCATAATATCATTTAGGGTTTGTTATAGGTACTTGTGGCTAAAGACATGTAATTTTAAGTAAATCATAAAAGAGTAAGCCTATAAATTTGTCTCACATAACTTATATTGGACATTGTAAAACAATACATCATTCAAATTAGGAATAGGTACTTATGGCTAAAGACATGTAATTTTCAGTAAATCATAAAAGAGTAAAGCCTAAAAATTTGTCTCACATAATTTATATTGGACATTGTAAAACAATACATCATTCAAATTAGGAATACTAATATAAAATAGTAAATTATCAAAGTGATATGGCCCTTAATGAATAAATGGAGTTCGTAAAAAATTACAACTTTGTTTGTAGAAGTAAGATTATAATTTTCTACACCATCTATTTAAACGGCGTAGGTGTAACATGTCTTCAAAAACAATAAAAGATATTCAAATTAAGAATTCTTGTATAAAATGGTAAATTATCAAAGTGATGATGGCCCTTAATGAATAAATGGAAGATTATAATTTTCTACACCACTTATTTAAACAACGTTGATTTAACATGCTTCTAAAGACAATAAAAGGCCTAACTTGGCATTGCCAAAGAAAGGTCTCGAGAGAGTTGAGCTGGAAACGGTTCTAACCTTTGATTTATGCTCAAAGTAGTCGCTCTCGAAAACCAGCTCATGCACGCTGACTATCTGAGCTTTTTAGATAGCCATTCATCTCTTTAAAGAGGATATAATTTCGTTTTTAATATAGTACTAAATATGTACTATCCAAATAAAATAAAAGATGTGGACCACTGAAATTTTAGATTCATAGAAAATGATGGCATATGCGGAGATCGTTTTCAAGTTTTCCACTATTCTCTCTCTCCCCATCGTTTTCTGTCTTTTTCCCATTATCAAAATGTTGTCATTGATTTTCTTGGCTTTGAGTTCCTATTTTCCCGTTGCCTCCGCAAGGAAAACAAGAAATGTCCGGACTTTCCAAAATGATATATTAACATACGACTGCAACGTCCTTTGACTGCGTTACCAAGGAACATTCTACGGAGGACAGAGCATAGAAGTGCGTTCAGGGGAGGCGGCTGAATTGAATGTCCTTCAAATTCAGAACAAAGAGGACATGAAACATATACAAAAAAATTCAGAAAAAAGGGGAGTGTCACGTTTTAACACCTTATTAAATCCTAAGTTCAGAGCTTCCGAGGTCAATTTAACCTGGATTTTTTCTGGGGTTTCTCAAATTCAGGCTTGTAACTTCATTTTCCCCGTTAATGTTTTCTTTTTCGCTTTTAGTTCGAAATTTTCGCCGTGAATCTTGATGCATTTATGTGGTACTATGTACCTTTTTTTTTCTTTATGTTTGTAATATTAGTTTGTGAGTTTCCAGCGTTAATTGCAATGATGTACGCTTAATTTGGAGTTCTGGGCTTGGTATTCTTCGGTTCAAGTATTAATTTGTGCTTTTTTCTTGCTATCTTAATATATTTCTTTTCGAAATTTCCTTAATTTTTGTTGTATTTTTCTTTTGACTTTTGTTTTTCGTACATTATTTTCCTATAATTCATGAATTTTTCTTGATTTCATTTTATGTATACGATCATTGGGGAATTATGCATGGTTGTTTAACATCAACAAATTGCCATTGATTTTTGGCATTTCTTGATTCTTCCTCTCTTTTTGTCAATGTATTTCTGAACTTTCGAATAATTATAAAATTTATTGTGGGATATTTGTGTAACCATAAAGCTGATTCACCTGTTTTTATGTACTTATTTCAAATCTATCTTGAGTTTGAGTGTTCTTCTCTTCTTTTTCTGTTTGTCTTTTTGGAGCTTGTTTATTTAGATGTCCATGTATGATGATTGTAGTATACTTCCCCTTTAGCAAATGCAATTAGGTCAAATTTATAATGTATAATTTCTTTGTGATATTCAGCATTCACGCTATATAATTGTATGTTCATATTTTTTATAACGATGGGTGGAAGGTTTTTTTTCCTTTATTTTTCAAAAAGTATATGTTGATTATTACTATTTCCTTTAGCTGCCACTTTTTTCCTTCAATTTAGCCATAAGCGATCAGATTATATGGTGCCTTACATATCTTGATTTCCACAATTTCACTGCATCTCTTTTTGCATTCATTAATAATTAATAATATCTTGGGTTACATAATTTCACTGTTTTTTTTGTTTTATCTATATAACTGGGGAAATTTTCAATCTAGGTCACAGTTGTTTTTGTCGATTTATATGTGTTTTGTTTCTGCACTTCCATTTGCTAACAGAGGAAGTGGGCAAAATTAGTGTCTTGGTTCTTGACATTCTATATTTTATGTGATTTTCTTTTTCTCCTCCACTTTGAGGTGTAAGTTAACCTTTCTGTTAAGGGCCTATTTTAAAACTAATTTTATGAAATTTTCCTTGTAAATATCTTCTTCATTTTAGGGTTCCCTTGCTTTTTAAAATATTGGTTTTGTTATCTGGGTGAGAGGGGCAGCAGTTCTATACATGAACCTGTTGAAACCTCGCTTTTTATAGAAGTGAACTGTTGAACATTTGAAAACAAAAGTGAGATCTTCTCCTTTCCCAGCAAGTAGTCCTTTGGTCGAGATATCAAGCAATGGTGGCTGTCTTTATTTTCTTACTTTTATTTTTATTTATTTCTATGGATCAGAAAACAAATTAAGAAACATACAGATGATTGTTTATGCACTAAATATGCTTCAAAGCTGCGTAATTTATGCCAAGGACAAGCTTACTTGCATGCCTTCATTTACTGATTTTCTAATTGTTTGATGATTTTGCAGGTACCAATTTTGTGAACATTTATTAATAGAAAGCTTCTTGGATTTTGTGATACCCAATCATAAGTATGCTCTTTGTTTTATGGGCTGTATTCAGTCGAGACATGCTAAGCAGCCACCTGGCTATGAGGAACCTGACATTCTTGCTGCTGAGACATCATGTGAGTAGTATAACCTCTTCTTCTATGTCTATACTATATGTAGCTTCATTTGAGCATGTTTGGGTAGATTCATGCATGTAGATGTGCTTGTGCATCCCTGCTTGAATGTGTGCGTATTTAGGGATATGTGCAACTTATTGGCTTTACATTACTATAGTATTTTGTGAATGTGCAATTCATTTGTTAGGTTCTCATATTAGATTATAACTTTAATGGTCATGTTGTACATTTGGCAGTTAGCGTAAATGAAGTGGAGGCCTTATACGAACTATTTAAGAAACTAAGCAGTTCCATAATAAATGATGGCCTGATTCATAAGGTATCGCTCTTCGTAAATTCATCTTTGGATTGCACTGCTTAACATTCATGTGCCTTTCTTTTAGGTGGAATAGAATTTGCGAGTTTGTATCAACTAGATGTTTTATCACAGCTGTCTTATGCATGTTATTTTTTTATCTTCTACTTGTGGTTTCATTGGCAGGAGGAGTTCCAACTTGGCCTCTTTAGGAACAGCAGCAAAAAGAACTTCTTTGCAGACCGGGTGAGAAATTAGAAGTTGGACGTACTTAGTGTCTTCATATTTTCCATTGTTTTATTGCTGTTGATACCCTGAAAAATATTTGATGCATGGTTGTAATGTATGTCATAATACATAATTGATGATTCCTTCCTATTGTTAGTAATGAGAGTGTGTTTAGAAATCTACAGCCTTAAACTCACTTGACTCCAAAGATATAAAATTTCATCGAACATGTGCTTCCCCTCAGTTCTTGATAATTTGTGGAAGCAATTTCCAGACTGAGATAATCTTTCTGTGTCCCACTCCTCAAATATGTGTATTCGAACAACCATCAAGACACGAATGCTTAGTAACCCCCATAGAGCATTTAAGATTACTTTCGCACATCAACACCAACTCCCTTGATCATCTAAAGTTTGTAATATGCCTTTCAATGTTTTCCAGGAGTAGAGATGAGATGATTTTAGCGGGAAAAGTTTCAGTGATTCTTAATGAGCATTGAGTGTGCCTTTTACACTTAGAAGGAAAAAGTTGCGGTAAACTTAAGGGGAATATTCTCAACAGACCAACATTAAAGCTTGTGTTGAAGAATTAGATCCACTGGGAGCGAGAGTGCCGCTCTTCAAGACATGATCCTAAAATGTAGTCCTTGATGCCTGAGATGGCTGTACAGTATTCCCAGTCTACTGCCATAACTGGAGCAAAATGTATGTTTGCTCCCTCAAGTAAAACCTAACTTAGAGTACTTTTAGGAGCCCAGAATTTAGGGATGTTACCTGCTCAACTTCGTGACCGAAAAATAAAAAATACACACCCTTGATCATCCTGAAAAAATCACTCCCTTGGATTGCACATATGCCATCTAATTTTTTTAAGGTGAAATCTGGGTGTTTAGGTACCCAATGTCCTTTTCTTTTCTTTAGAAATACTCGTGTGATGATCCTAAAGAGGATTCCAAAATTTCGAATAAAAAAAATCCTCCTAAGTTGGTCAATTGCCTGAGGTAATAAATGGATATTTTTGCCCCCATGGGAGCATCATATATGCGCTCAACTGCATAATGTGAATTCATTGAATGTTTTCATGAAAGATCACTGTCAAACAAAACAACAATCTGTTTCTCTAGTTCCATCAGGATTGTGGACTTCATTGGCGAACCTTATAAAACTAGAGGGGTCTCCCAATGTGAATCTTACCGTTTGGCCCCAACAGGGGATCCGGCACTAACCTCCCAAATTTGCACCATCAACTTGTTGAAAGAGAAGTGCAGTTACTCTATCTATTGTCACCAAACTTCCATCCAAACACCAAATGTCAAGCACATAACTCAATGCATGTCGCTCCTGTAATCCTTTACGACATTTCTCATCACCCTAATGAAGCTTCCTGGTTCCCAAACTGCTTGTATTCTCCTGTCTTTCCTTTTAGATCAAGTTATCCTCACTGCTCCCATTACCTAGAACTCCCATCCCACCTGCAATCCTATGTCAACCTACTAGCAAAGATGAGAAAAGATCTTGCCTTCTTCAAATGCACTCTGTATAGACACTTAATCTAGTGAACCAAATGGACTGACAGTTGCCTCTCCTTTAATGAAGTGCCTCTTTGACAAGATCAAATAATATCACCTACTACCGATAATTGTTAATAACATTCTGTATTTCATAAATTGGAAAGAATTAATAGTGATTTCTAGTTGGTTTTCTATGCTAGAAATTTGGAATGGCTTCAACAGTGAATTGTTTCGAATACACTTGAATGCATTTATTTTCATATGAATTTTGTCATTAGCTAATGCTTGTCATAAAGCTTTTTCCCTCACAGGTAGTGGATACTCAAAACTCCTTGGATATATATTTTCCACCTGAGCTTTATGAATTTGCACTTGTGCTTTTTTTGCTTCCTTTCAAAGTTTTACTTGGTTATTAACTTGCTTATATTTGATGAGACAATATGTACCCATTTCGGTTCTATGATAATGTCCTGTCTGGCCGTGTAGCATAGTTGCTGAAAAGCGGACCAGTGTCTCACTGCATGTCATTTGTTGCATCTGGACTCTTTTTTCTTCTTCTTTTTTGAAATGGTGTTCATGTTTGTAATTTATGGTGTAAGTTTCCTTCATTTCGATAATAGTACATTCATATAATAACTTCATGGTTCATTTCATCACTTATGTTTTTCATGGTATATGATTTCAGATATTTGATTTATTTGATGTCAAACACAATGGAGTCATTGAGTTTGGGGAATTTGTACGATCCTTGAGCATTTTCCATCCAAACACTCCAGAGGCAGACAAAATCTTATGTAAGTCATTTACCATGCTGTTACAAGTTACAACATTGTATACTCCTTAGTTATATTATATTATTTTCTTTTCTTTTAAGTTTATGTTCTATGACTCCCTTTCAGAATCCCCTAATGTGATGGCTATTTGTAGAAATTTGATAAACATTCCATGTGTATTATAACAAGTATTTATATATGTATTTTCATATTGTATTTATGATTTGCAAGCTCTGACATGATTTTCAAGTGGCTGGAGGCATTTCCAGTTCTTACATTATTGTAAAACATGTGACAGTTGCGTTCCGGTTATATGATTTACGGCACACTGGATTCATTGAACGTGAGGAGGTAACCCTTGAGAATTTTTGATATCTTTGCTTCAGTGGTTACTCTTATTTTCCTTCTAAAAAATAGTATCCCCCATGTTATGTCCTTTTATGGCACAAACATTATGGATGTCATAGATTATGGCCATTTTGAGCAATGCATTGGTTTCATGTTATTCTTGTAACTAAGAAAGTTGGCTTTGCATGTGTATGTGTGTGAGCGCTGCCCGGTGCATGTCCATGTGCATGTTGTGTCGTGCGTACAACATCACACACAAAATACATCAAGAACTCTAGATCTTTAGATATTGGTTTCATTTGCTTTAAATAGGCGTTGACACATACATCAAGAACTGGTGGAGAATAATGTTGTCGATTTTTCAACAGTTGAAAGAGATGGTGTCGGCGCTTTTAAATGAATCAGATCTGGATCTTTCAGATGATGTTATTGAAACCATAGTTGATACGGTGTGGATACCCTCACAGATCTCCTCTTATCTCTTTCTATTTAGACATGTTATCTCTTTCTATTTAGACATGAAAACATAGTATCATTCTTATGATATGATACTATCTGAAAGAATCTCATGTATGTTTCCTTGAATTTAGATCCACCATGCTAAAACCTAATTTTTAAAGGTGCCATCTCTAGAAAGAAATGCCATTTATTGGTCAGTTTCTGTCATCCTAAGAAGTCATGAATAGCTTGGACCAGATGCAAACATTGGATTATTGTTTTCTGGTGAATTTCTTTGTTAAGTCTTATATGAACCTGTTCTCTCATTGTCTGTTCTGTCATCTCTTATGTATTTCTTGCAGACATTTAGTCAAGCAGATACAAAAGGGGATGGAAAAATTGACCAAGAAGAATGGAAAGAATTTGTGAAAAGGAATCCATTAATTTTGAAGAACATGACTCTTCCATACCTCAAGTGAGTCCTCTTTTGAACTCCGACCTTTTGTACTCTCATTCTTTAAAATGTGTAATATATATGGTCTGCCTTCAGGAGCTGTAGGCATACAAGGAGCATAGTGCACCTTTTCCAACTCTTGGACTCGTATTCTTTGTGACCGTACCACGAATAATAAAAAAAGAAAAATATTCTTACATATCCTCCTGCCAGTCAGATGAAACTTGGTACAAAATTTGGACTTACCTGTCCAAGATATGTTTGTTCTGTTGTTTTCGTAACTTGGTTCACTTAAATACCAAGAAGTTCAATTACAATGAATATCTCCCATGATACAGTATGGATATTATAGTTATATTACAACTATTAATATGCATATGTATATTACATACATGAAAGAGGCTACATTGGTCTACCCTCTACCATTATCAGAACGTTATGGGCATTTGTTTTGCACCAAACTAGGCAGACAGACCATCTCAATGCCAACAAAGTGCGGGCGTTCCATTTCGTGGCCGCTAGATCTAGGTAACCCTTCAAGAACTCAAAATCCTTTTTTTTAAAAATTATTTATCTGGTCATGAAGAGGCATTCTATGAAATCGTGGCTATCTGAATTCCCTGGGCTTCAATCTAAAGCTGTTTTATTCTTTTCCCAAAATGGATGCCTTGTACTCAACATTTTCTCCTCAAGAAAAGCCATTTGCATTCTTTTTCAAGGATATTCTTCACCAGCACCAAAAGGATGTGTGTGCCATATTTGGGGAATGGAGGAGGGTGGCCAGCTGGATGAACCAAATGTTTTCCATAATTATTATGTTTTTATTAATATGTGCACATGTGTATATGCACACCTTCACATTTTTTCTCTAGTTTTTGTCCTGAGGCAATTGTGCTTCGCTTTCCTATAATTTCTTACAAGTTTGTGCATGATCAGTCCCCAGCACACTTTATTTCATTCCTGGAGACTTCATTACTGATGTGACTTTCACTCTCCTCAGGGGCATAACTTTAGCATTTCCAAGCTTTGTGTTTAACTCTGAATTGGAAGATGCAGAGCTCAGTGTATCAACAAAGCATATCATTGACTCTGAATTCTGCTCGAACGTTCAAAGCGCCACACAAACTTCTGTCCGAATTGAGAAGGGTAATGTTTCTACTTAATGGAGGAAGGTAATGCAGTTCTCAATGTAAGATATCTACAATATTCCTCTCTCAAGAAATGGCTATGGAGCAAGGGTACATTCTTCAGAGCCATATGTTTTACTATCTCTCTACCCATTTTTGTTTCAAACAGAATGAGATTATGGAATAAGTTGGCATCAGGGTGACAAGTGTAAGCAACGCGGTAGTGTACATAAGGACTTGTTATCTGATATTGGTTGAGCTTATAGTGATCTGGGGTTTTGGGCCATTGTGGATGGGAAGGATGGGGGGCTCGAGCTCCATTTTTTGAAGTGTAAATGTGATATATAGTATGAGTTCTTCAGCTGTATATTCTTTTTCCCTTTTTTCCTGCCTATTTAAAGAGTATACATGTTTGTTATCTTGTTTTTGGTACTTAAAGAAGAAAGAAATGGTGGAGAATGTGCTTGAGTGTGCGTGTGGTTGTGGAGAGAGAGAGAGAGAGAGGAGGGAGGGAGGGAGGGAGGGAGGGAGAGAGAGAGGAGGGAGGAGAGAGAGAGAGAGAGAGAGAGTAGTCGTGTATAGTGTCGTACTTACTTTCGTTAGTAGTAGTAGGTACGGTACCGTACCGTAGGACGACGTACTTATTTAGTTTTTGTTTTAGTAGTAGTAGTACG
>NW_006499855.1:5416305-5445973 GCF_000471905.2 Amborella trichopoda
GAGAGAGGAGGAGGAGAGAGAGAGAGAGAGAGAGAGTAAGCTTGTCATGTGCAATTCTTTGATGATGGAGACCCCTTAGAGCGCATATTGTTTTTTGATGATGGAGACCCCTTAGAGTGCACATTGTCCTAGTCGATGGACATCATGGCAACCTCTAAGGGTTCGTCATTGTATTTATCCCACTTTGATGGGTTTTCTAGTATCTCGTTCAAGGGAACTCTCCTAAGAATGTCTAGTGAATCGACTTGGTCCTCTTGGTTGCCCTCTTTGGTATCAGTGGGGAAAACGAACCGGGTAGGATCTTCCTCTCATATGCCATCCTTTGTCATGAGGATAACCTTATTTCCTTGTGGGTTATAATTGACTACGAGTTTACCATTGCCACTATTGTTGTTGGGAAGAGGATTGGTGAAGACCCCCATTTTCTGGTTTGACTCGTCAACTGGCTCGTCATTTTTCTGTCGTCGAATTGTCCCTTTGTCAAAGAGGCCCTGAACGATATGCATAATTTTGTGAGTCCTGCGCATGGTTGTGCCACTTACACCACTTCGAGATATCGTTGATAGTGAAAGGTGGCTCCCTTTGTGGAGGAAGGTACACCAAGTTGTGTTCAAGGAGCTTTTCCAATAGCTTGTCAAGCAGCTCTTTATGAGGCGTGAAGGTCAGTGTCCTAACGATTTTTTCCACTGTTGTTGCTGGTTCCCCTAGGTTTATTCCTCCTCTTCTGAGATTTCTACCTCAATTGCTGGGCAATGTTCTTGGCGTTGTCATTGATGATGATCTTGTTGATTTGGCCGTTGGTGTTTCCCTCAGCCACACTTTTATTTTGGAATGGCTTGGCGCTGGCTGCGGCATTCTTGGACCTCTCAAGGAGGGCGACCCTCTCGAGCATAAAATCAAAGAACAGTGGAGGCCGGCGACTAAAGAAGTCCATGTACTCAGGAGTGGCATTTTCTACCACGTTGTTTTGTAGCCGATAATTCTCCGAGAAATATGGGTCTTGGTTTACATTTATGATAATGCCAGGCAAAGTGCCAGAACATGCCATTTGGTACTAAATTGGAAAATCCCTCATAAAATTCCAATGCCATCGGCCAAGCTATGTGAGAACATGGCCTTCAGTTGGTTTAGTATGTCACATGGAGTAGGTATTGATGATAAGTAAGCCGTTGCGTGAGACTTCGAGTCTCCTATCTCGGAAAACTTGTTTTGAAATTTGGATGGATGAACCCAGGTGGAAGGTCTTCAATACCTCCAAAGTGTTTCTTCTACGTAGTCTTTCGGCGGCAGTGCATCGTGTGTTCCCATTCCGACGAGTGTATCAATCAAAGCTTTCATGCGGTTCTGATGTTTAGATGAAGTACCGATTCCAAGTTGTTGGAAAATCACTGCGTCTAATTCCTGTTGAGAGTTGTCCTAGCGGTTCATACTTCTTAGCTAGGGGCCGCCCCATATGGAACTCAACCTATCACTTATGTGAAGGTCAGGTCTCTCAACTATGGATCTGCCTGCACCCAGGTGAGTTCGGTTATAGACTTGAGGGTAGGTCCAAGGGACAATAGAGTAAATACCTGTAGGTAGACCTTGAGCTGAGCGTATCCTAGGACTAGGTTCGGAGGAGGTGGCCAACTCCAAGTCAAACTCACCATGGATTGAAACTTGGCAATGAGATATGATCACACCACACGAAAATATTTGAAAAATTCTTCCTACGTGTTTAGGGTGAAGGTTGAGATGAGGTACCCAACTACAAAAACTAGAAATGCGGCTGAGTTCACTGGAAGCCCACATAGGTCCGAGCTTACTGCTTAAGAGAGAGCTTTGGTCCTATTGTAGTGGTGCTCAAACCGTAAGATGAGCACCACTATGGCTCATCTTACGGCTACGTGCCCTTTACGACTTTAATATCGGTTTTGGGAGCTTTCAAAATTTTGAATGGTTTCAATGGATCCTAGTCGGTGTGTGCAGTAGTTTGTAAAAGAGCACTTTGTAGTGGGCAAGGTTTCAAAAAACGATAGGTGGCCCCTAGGCGGCCTGTTTGGTGCCCAGCGTCTAGGCGAGCGTCTAGAACCTCGGGTACCCTGTGGTGTAAATTCTTTTCATTTTTTTATATATTTGCTATCCAAGTGCACATACATGCATATATTTGTGTCAAATTTTGTAATTTATTTTATTAGAAAATATCACGAGCTCACAACATATGTTTTTATATACAAACATATCACATATCTCAGGTTGAGAATAAACTTATTCAAAATTTCAAACCATACAAAACATTTAAAAGTCTAATAGGCTATTGTAAGGTCTCCAACTATCATATTCTCCATATTCTATATCGAAAAATGCCTTACGGCCCTGGGCGTTGGGTGCTCGCCTAGCCCGCTTGGGCGCCCGCCTAGGTACAACCGCCCGTGTAGAGCCGCCTGGGTTGAGGCGTGCGATTTTTTTGTGCAGGCTACCTAGGAGGGCGCCTAGACGACGAGCGGATCGGTTTTTAAAACATTGGTGGTAGGTGCAAAATAGTGCAGGAAATAGGCAATTTTTGCACCAATAATTACAAGAAATATGTGGACAACTAGGAAAATAAAGTTAAAAAAGGAGATGTGGATATCGGTAAGATCTATATCATTTTTTGAGTTCCAAATTTTATTGTAAGTGAAATTTGATTCTAGAGCCATCACGGAAATTTCTATAGCCGAAAGTGCTTTCGAGACAAAGATTCGTTGTGAGGTTTTGTTTTGTTTTCATAAAGCCTAGGCCATATAGAAACTTCATCCTTATTTGATTAGTGAGGTGAAATATGACACCAGGGTTTAAAAAGGTTGCCAGTGCGTAGCTCGATTATCATAGGTCGAGGTCAACCTGCCCGAGCTTAGAGCCATGATAATCGAGCTTCGCATTTATTAATGTCGTGGGGACAGAGGGAGAGCTCTTAATGCCTCTGCTCCTCCTCAACAGTAGTGGCGGAGCTATGAATAAAAGGGGTTATTCCGAGGCCCAACATCTGAATGAAAAACAATGAGTCCGTTGACCAAACTTTCAAGTTTTTGAATGAGAATAATTTTAAATCACGTATGCCATTGAATAGCCAAAGTACTCTCCTCAATAAAATATTAACTTTGAATCTTAATCAATTGTTTGTGATTATGATATCAACTCACCAATAGAATAAAAATGTTTATTTTTAAGTTTGAATAATGTTTCTAATTCACAATATATTGGTAATCAAAATTTGAATTTAACAAAGTTCATAGTTTTTGTTTAAATTGGCATTACCCATTTCAAATTGATTTATAATTAAAAAATCATATAGTTTAAAAAATTGATTTAATTAAAAATGGTTAAAATCGTATAAAAATCATAAATTTTAATTATTAAAACTAAAATGGGTAATCTTTTCTATTGCCCATTTGGAAATGGTATTTTTCCCAATGGGTGAGATAGAGAAATTTCACCTTGAATAAAAAGATAGTTTTAAAACTTATAACTAATTAAAGTATAGAAATAAAATTGTACTATTTTAAACCTTTTTCCGTTATGCAAACACATTACCCATAAATAAATAATTTTTCCAATTTTTTTTGTTAAAGTTTTGATATCTATCTATCTATTCAGCATATATCAAGCCATAGTTAAGAATAGGGCACATTGCATTCATTTCAATGGGATACCTAACAAAGCACATATTAGGGTAAGCAACCTATTAAACTTAAGTGGACACAATAGGAGGGTAGGCAGGTTTCTTCCCATTACAAAGGGTTAGGAGAAAAGATTTCCCAATATAAAGGAGTTACAAAGACACAGTTTAGTTATAGAGGGACTACAAATCACATTTTCAATTATCTATCCAGCGTATTGTATGTTCTAACTTGTACCAGTATTATCATGTAAAAGTCTAACAGCAACAATTATAAAAGTGAGTCGACAAAAGTGCTCTTATTAATGAGATGTTCAACTTCTAATTTTAATTAACTATACATGATTATAATACCACCTTGAAAACATAGCCTACAGAATATTATTTTTTGAGTTTTAATAATTGTGTGCCAGTTACAATATCATTATATATGAGTTTTAACCTAGTCCACAACTAGTTTTTTGTTGAAAAATTGGGCATTTATGTTATCTCAAAGTATCTGACTAATTGTTATATAATTAGAAAGGTCAAAATCACATAGAAAACTATAAGTTTACTCATTAAAATTAAATCAAATATTTTTATATTTTAGTTTTGAAAATCAATTTATTACTCAAAAGGCGAGATACATTAAAATTTGTAAATTTTCACTTATATTCAAAATAATAATTTTACTTTTAAACACCATTTTTAGTCATGAAAATTATTTTTTACAATAATATTATCTATAGCAATGAAACATTTTTTTGAATTTTTGTTATAAAAGTGATTGATTTCTTTCGACCTTTTCTTATCTCTAACTATCTATCTAAACGTAAGTAATCACAACGAAGAGTATGACACTTGGCTTCATTTAGATGACATACCAAATGAAGGAGAGAGAACAAAGTAGGTTACCGACCAAGTCTTAATGCAATCAATATTAACAAGTATTCTTAATCACAACCATAGCATGTAGTTCATCATCTTGTAACCAATGGGTTTGCCAATGATGAAGAGACATATGTCAAACTAAATGAAGTTTATCCATCACCGTCCATGATGGTGACAAATTTTCATCATCTCTTCAATTAAAGAAAAAGTTTATATAAGAGCCGAGGATCTAAATAATCAAATTAGAGTCTACCTCCAAAGTTTGATTAGAAGAAGTTATTTTGATGCCCAAATATCCTCAAATTGATCATCTCGACGTCAAGATGCATGGACATGAGAAAAAAATAGATTTCAAGTTTTGGAAATAGTGCATCTTGTAATACATTTTTGGACTGTCAATTTTCAAGTTTTCATAGATTTGCTCGATCTACACTCTTTTTTAAAGCTTTAAATTTTTATAATTAAAAATAAAAATGTATTTTAAGGCGATCACAAAGACTTCCAATATTGAAACCACATTTCTTGACACTACTTGAAGGTGCGTTTTACTTTGATTGTTTAGATCCTCGACTCTATAAGTATCATACCCTTATAATAAATTCATGTATGAATATAAAAAAAAAAAAAGATTTTGAGTCCCAAAAATAATGCATCTTGCAACACATTATCTAGACAGTCCATTTCAATATTTTCATATGTTTATAGATCTACTTAATTTTAACCATTTTTTAAGTTTAAAATTTTATAATTAGATTTGAAAATAGATTTTCAGATAATCCTAAAAAAAAATTTCCACCAAAAATATATGTTGTGATAAAATTTGGAGATGCGCTTTATTAAATTATTTAAAATTACAACCTTATAAAAACTACACGCAAAGATAAATGGTCTTTTGTAGACAATCCCGAGTGTTGTGCCATTCTAGCAGGGAAAGAGCAATGGGGAGGTGGGGGCATTCTCCTAGATTGTGCTCGGAGTGGCAATATAGTATACATTTTTTCCCTCGGGCAAAAAAAGGGATATAGTTTTGATTTGAAATTTCAAGAACCACCTAAAAATTACTTGATAATTTTTTTCAAAAAAAGAAAAAAAAAATTAGATTTCAAACAGTATGCTCCCTCCGGAGGATAGAAACTTTTGGCAAGAATAATCTTTCCCCCTTTTTTTCTTTTTTATTTCTTTGCAATAAAACATTTATTGCACTTTTGGCATTTGAAGTGTGGAATAGATGTGGCATGCAAGAGTAGAGAGAGTCATCTCCAATTGCCCTTGGTAAAGTTTTTCCCCACTTTTCTTCACGAAGGACGAACAGTCGATGATTCTTTAGAGTAAGATTTGCTATAACTTATTGGACTATGGTAGATGAATTGACGCATAATATAAACTTTATATGTGGAGCAATTATCCAATGCAACGGTTGTATCATAGTATAATACAACAACACTTCTAGAAAACTATATCTGTGGTATTTGTATGACCCCAAATTTTGCACACACACTATCTTCATCTCAATAATCAATTCCCCCCCCCCTAGAAAAAAGGTTCAATTTGGACCCTAAATATGGTCAAAATGAGTCTCCTCCAAAAACGAATGAGGCCATCAATTTTGTGAATTTCAAGATCTTAGCCTTTATAAACTCAAAATAATTTTTTTCTTCATTAACATTGTTTATCTAATGATAATAAAGCCATCCAAAAAATTGGAAATGAAAAAATCCTTCTAAGGCCTAGATCTAAACATCTCACCAAAATAAACGGCCTATGTTAATTGAGCTAAAAAAATACTTTCTAGGTTGTGTTTTCAATTTTTTCTTTTTTTGTAATTGTTCATTAGAATAAAAAGAGTGTATCTTTTAAAATTTGGATCAAACAAATAGCCACAAGATAGTTTTTTATGGTTGTTGCATCATATTACTATACAACGGTTGTATGAAATCATTGCCCTTATATGTGTACACTTAGTCCCACACTTAGTCCCAGCCATTCAATCACATGTGAAGGCTAGGATACTTTTAGTTAAGTAAGAACATTTGAACTTGATTGGAAGACTCAGATTATTTTATTTTGTATTTTTATTTTATAAATTACGTGCATATCTCTCATAGGGCCACATTTTAAAAAAAGAAAAAGAAAAAATATGTTTGATAAAAAACTACCAAAATGCCCTTAGAATTGTTGGGGATATTTGGCCCAATTATTTTTAGGAAAATGGTTTGATAGGGATGCAACCCTTTTAAAACAAATAAAGTCTCACTTTATAACTCATCTAAAATTATAATTCAAGCATTAGAAAATCTTTGCATCGATCATATTGGCCTGAACATTATGGTTGTAAAAAAAAATAGGATTTTAAACTCTAAAAATATGGTTATGGTAACAAATTATCTAGACCATCCATTTCGCCCTAAGAATAAGTGTTCATAGATCCGCAAAATCTGTTTCATTTTTTAAGTTTCGAATCTCACTATCGGTATTATAAATTAATTTTAGAGCCATCATGGATATTTTAATTGCCGAAAGTGCTTTTTGGACGACGATTTGAGGTGAGGTTTTATTTTATTTTCATTAAACCTAGACCGTATAGAAACTTCATTGTAATTTTTATTTTATTTTTAAAATTTTTGCTACTAAGGGTCGCATATGTTTCATATATGGCTTGCGCCTCATGTAACATACGTCTAAGGGTTACCCTCCCAAAATGCAAGTTAGGTTTTGGACGATAATAATTCCCATTGAAACTTTGGCAAAACTTTGTGGTCGAAACCATAATGCGTCTTTTTCCCCTAGAATTTTGGTTCGAAAGCTATTATGGGAAAAACCTAGCATGATCCATAATGGTCATGATTAGAAAATGACCACTTCAAATGGACTTGCTCCTACATTATTGTCCAATCCATTGATGGTATATCGTGATAACGTGTAGGTCATGTTTTTACAATCGAGGTTTGGAAACATGGTTTGGTGACCCGGATCGCTAGTCCCAAAAACTGGTCCGGACTGGTAGATCAGCATGTCAGATCAATCTTCCTATTGAGTAAAATTTTTTGAGAAAGATAAAAGGTTAAAAAATAAATAAAAAATAAGAGTGGGGGATGGATATACCAGTTGCCTAACAGAACCAGCCAGTTCTGTCAAAGAATAGGTCAGTTTCAACGGCAAATCGGCCAGTTCCCAATATATGGTGGGAACTGGACCGGCTCCACCGATTCCCGAGCAATTGGGCAATTCCAACCCAACTCCGTGATTTTAAAACCTTGGTTAGAGTATTATATAGGCCTTGACAAGTATACCATAATCCTAAATACATAAAGAGAGGGACCCACCATAGGATCATGTCATCTTCTAGCGACTGCCCCTATCACCATCCATTTCAATGGACTGTGATGGTCCTGATTTTCTCATAGTCCTTGGGATTATAGTAACTTTCCCAAGAATATAATCGACAACCTCTCCATGAATGGGGCAGCTCACCTTGAACATGGTAAAATAGATTCCTACTATGCCTTCCCTAAGTACTCCTAATTTTGCCTACATTTGGTACGTAAGTTTGCCTCAAATTGCATATCCTCCTCTACATAAGAATAGGCTCCACTAAATACTGGAACCCTCTTCGAATTTATTCCATTACCCAAACATCATATAACCACCTAAAGAGAATAATAAGTTATTCATTTGGTCTGGACCTTTATTCAAAGAAAGATGCCATGCGTCACTTTTGTGGTTCGAGCTTAGAACAAAATGGGCTTCTGTGTGGCCCATCAAAATCAAAACTTGTTCATAAGGGTGTAAGTGTGCTGGGCCCGGTTTGTGCCTTGGCAGGCCCATCCATTAAGCTAATATGTCCTGATTGATGGGCGGGACCTGACCTGCCCCGATGGGCCGTATAAAGGGGCCAGACCTGGCCCATTTGCATTATTTTAAACTAAAAATGTTATGTAAATTGGTGCCTATCCGACCTTATACTATGGCTCGAGAGGGCCTGTCAAAATAATGGGCCTTAAATGAAGAATCGGCCCAACTCGACAAGCCCTATGAAAAAACCCGGACCTGGCTCACTTAGACCCATACTTGTCAAGCCAAATCCCATTTACCTGTTGGTGAAAATATCGTTCTAGATTTTATTCTGCTAATTTCAATACATTTATTAGAGAGAAAAAAGAAAGATCTATGAAAACGTGGGAAACTTGTTCCAACTACCGGTGGTACTCAATTGGAAATATTTTCGTGAAAATATTTTCTCATAAAAAAAACGCCTCCAAGTGATTAGGTGTGAGAGAGTTTTCGCACCAGTTGACTGCTAATTAAAGTGAAAAAATGCCTTGGTACCAATTAGTGTGAAAAATCTCCCACTCCTTATCACATGGGAGTGTTCTTTTATATAAAAATACTTATACCAAATGATTTTCACACATACAAAACATGTTATAAGTATCTAACTTTCTAACACTTCTAATCTTTTAGATAAAGTACTAGAATTAATAAACCTTAAAAACCCTTACATGTTAACTTGGGACCTGATAAAATTGGAACTCTAGACATCACGTTATGGCACCCTCCACATTGACCACCTTTGCCTAGAGCTACCCCCAAATCTTTTAACTTCCTCAACTAGAGATAATTCTTAATTTATCCAGAGATAGATGGACAAAAACAGGAGAGGAGACTCATATTTATACTACTCCATTAAACTTCCGAGTCCTAGAGAAGATAGAAATTTTGAGAACTTTAACCCAACCAACAACATGATTTTCAATAAATAAGAAACAAGCTGATGATAAAAATAAAATTAGATAAAAATAAAATTATTTAAAGTACCTTTACAACATGATTTCATTTCTAGGACACTTCACTAATACATGCTTGCAGTCCAGCAGTCCAAATACGCCCATTAACATTTCAAAGTTTGCTTTTAGAAGGCTTTTGTTGAGGAAGCCTAACATTTGGTTATCAGTCCGAAGTTCAACAATCTCTAACTCAACATCTCCATCCAGGACTTCTTTTCGAGTAAAGTGATACTAGACATCAATATGCTTCATGCGAGCATAGAAAAAGGGCTTGGATCCAATTAAATTGCACTTTCATTGTCGCATTAGATTAGATTGCACTTTCATTGTCGCATTAGATTAGCACCGCATAGCCCACTGACTACCTTAGCTAAATGCATTCTTGGCCAGTCATGGTTGCAGCCAAATATTCCTCAATGCTAAAGAGACTCACATATTAAACGATCCAATCACTTTCCGACATATCTCTTTACAGTATGATGTGAAATTTTCAATAAAATAAATTGAAACATTCAATCTGTATTTTCTTCATCCTTGAATGTAAATCATGCTTGCCGAAAATCAAAGGCTTTCTGGTTCAAATAAATTATAACGAACAATAATTAACAAATCATTTATAATATCTTTGGAGGAAACATCCCTGTTTATATTAATAAAATCCCATAAAAGGTGAATTTTTGGTGTTTGATGGTTACTTAAGAACCAAATTATCAAGAAATATACAATAAATTGGATCAACAACATGAAAATAAGCTGCATTATGTTCATCATATATAACTGGTCTAAAAGACATGTTTTCATACCTGAAATGTTCCTTAGCTTTCTTTTGCCACCCATCCTAATGTGATTTAGAATGTGTTCTTAACCAGAATGCCATTAGAACTCTTGTATGGCATCACAAACGGTTGGGTGATATCATGTTGAAGATTAGATATCCAGAGCTATTTCAGAAACTTCTTAACCAGAATGCTATTGTGGATGATGTAGCTTCTGGAGTGGGGTTACAGATTAATGCGATCTACTTGTACTAAAAGTAAGTAATCCTATTGTATTTTTTTTCACTTAAGAGTTAAGATTCCTTTATATGTTATCAGATTATCTGTTTACTAAAACATATTTTCAAATTTCTAATTTTATAAATCATGTATGAGTGTATATTTGTGTTGGCAGGTCTATTATGTGAATATAACTTAGTAATTGGGCTTGAGTGGTTGATGTTTAGCAATACTACATCTCAAGTTCAATTCCTACCGCTAGATTACCCCAAAAAGAACTTATGTAAATGTAACCATTAGACTGCATTCATAAATGGACTCGAAGGCAAACCATATAAATTTTGTACTTGTTAACACCAAGGGAGACCAATTTACTTTAGCGAACTTTCTATTAAGAAAAAAGTTTATATAAGGTTGATACCTCAAAATATAGAATTAAGGTGCACCTCTAAAATCCTTTGTAAAAGATTGTTTTGATGTTAAAAAAACATATAATTCATCATCTTGGTATTCAGATATATAGATATGGAGAAAAAAAGAGATGCATCTTTCAATATATATTATCTGGACTACCCAGTTTCTATATTCTCATGTATGTATAGATCTGCTTGATTTGGATTATTTATGAGTTTTAAATTTTTATGATTAGAAATAAAAATAAATTCTTGTGCCATCCTAAAAATTTGGCCACAAAAATTACATCTCATAACAAAGTTTGGAGATACTCCTTGGAACTTATATAAACCACAACCTTCTGGTAAAGCCTATGGCTAATAGTTCGGTCCCATGAACGAACCTATATGGCCTTCCGGTAAAGCCTATGGCTAATAGTTCGGTCCCATGAACGAACCTATATGGGCCTATTTTCCGCCCCCCCACTAAAGCCCATAGTTAAAAGCTCCCAAGTGCTAATTCAAATGTGGCCTACTAAATGTTTGTGTACACCTGGCCTAGATGTTATCACGAGCGCACTATACCTAAAAAGCTCCCAAGTGCTAATTCAAATGTGGCCTACTAAATGTTTGTGTACACCTGGCCTAGATGTTATCACGAGCGCACTATACCTAAAATCTAACTAAAAGTTAGAGCTTTAGCTCTATTTCTTATTTAATCAAATTTTGTATTAAGAAGAATTTTTTTTGTATGGGTGCCCTTGGGTGGCATTTTAATATGTACAATAGAGAAGCGTTTTTTTTAACATTATCCTTGATACATTTATTAAAATGTTCAAATTATTTTAGTAAACGTTTGAGGTCTAGAATATTTAAATTCCAACAGAAATGAGCCTCCAACATTTTTTAATACATTTTTTAATAAATTTTTAAAATGGATTCTGGCCTTTTATTTCCCTAAATGGCCATAGTTGCCTTACTTTGGGTCTATACCATTGATGCCCTATCACACTGAACTTTCAATTGAAATTCAAATTTGAACCATTTTCATCTTAGCTAATATAAATGGTTAACAAACTTAATCAAGATTGTTAGAAGATCCATTTGAGTTATATGGGCAATATTAGTTCACAGCCCCTTCTATGCGTGGGCCAGTAAGAGGAGATCATGACCTTTTTTTTTTTTTTGGGATAAATCCTGTTTTCTATTGAGCTTATGTTGCATTTCATTAAAGGGAATGGATCCTTCTTTTGTGGCACTTTATTTTAAAAGAAATTACATCAAAATACCCATTAGTGATGAAGTATTTAATATTTTGTTTATTTGCAACTATTCTAACTCAAGACCATACGTGTTTTATGGGTATTTTAAAAATAAAATCAAAAGATATGAGTATAGTGTTAAACTATTTTGACCAATTTGATAAGGATGCAATTTGTATAAAACCGAGGCTCTAAACAATCAAAGTAAATCATACTTTCAAATAGTGTCAAGAAATGTAGTTTCAATATTGGAAATCTTTGTGATAGCCTTTTAAAATATATTTTTATCTCTAATTATAAATTTCAAGCTTAAATAATAGATCAAGCAGATCTATGAAAACTTGAACATCTTGAAATCCATTTTTTTCACTTCCATGCATCTTGATGTCGAGATGATCAATGTGAGGATATTTGGTCATCAAAACAACCTCTTTTAATGAAAATTTTGAGGTGTACTCCAATTTGAATGTTTAGAGCCTCGGCTCTGTATAAACTTTTTCTATTTGATAAATTTCCCCATTTTTATATCTTAATTTTCAAGTATATATCATATCTGTCGTATCCCTTTTACATGTGTTGCACGCTAAATTTCTATGGGAAATAAATTCAATAAAGATTGAATCCCTTCCCTTTTCCGGTAGAAATTAGAATTAAGGGCACGTTTGGTGTGCACCTAATATTTTCTCATTTAAAATTTATAATCTTGCATCTTACATGCATATTCCAATATTCCATGACGCTATCAAAGAGGTGGTAGGAGTGACATTTCTGGCAAAGGTTGGGCCATACGGCAAAAAGCTTGAAGTCTTCTTCTCATTTTCTGAAATTTGAATTCTTCTAACGCCTTGTACAGTAACCCCAAAAAAGACAAAATAATGCAACATATCCTAATATATATATATATATGGACATGATTTTAATTTGTTTCTTTTTTAGCTAAATTTAAAAACATGAAAAAATGTCAAACGACAGCATTATTTTCTAGTAAGGTAAATATTTGTATCTTTCCTTGTTCAATTTGTTGAATTTAGTCTTCTTGGTTAAATGATTTGTTGAGTTTTTTTCAACTAGAATTTTTCTCGTGCTTGTTTTTCAATGGGTAGAATTTTCCTGAACTTGAAAAAGAATTCAATTCTTAGGGAGAAGCTAATGCATCATGAATAATTAGAATTATATGCCGATTTTTTTTAGCAGTTTGGCTTTATGGGCTGCACTTGTGCAAAGCAATTGAAGCGTCCAAGAGGGTATGAAGATCCTGTTGCTCTTGCCTCTCAAACATATTGTAAGTCTGTCTTTGTTTTTTCTTTTCTCTGTCATTTACTAAAATAGTTTTTTTTTTTTTCTGAAGAAAGAAACTCTATTCCATTAAAATCCTTAACTCCGAGTATCATGTTGGTTTTTTTCTTTCAAAAGGAAAAATAAGGTTTTGTGAGTTTTTTCCACTTCTTGGTTTTCCTTCCATTTTCCTTCTTGCCCTTTTAAGAGCGGTATCATGACTTTTCTTTTGTTTCCTCTTTCTGTTTTTTTTCTTTTTTTTTTGTATCTTTTTTGTTCCTTAACACTATCGCAGTTAGTGTGAGCGAAGTAGAGGCTTTGTATGAGTTGTTTAAGAAACTAAGTAGCTCTATGGTCGATGACGGCTTTATTAACAAGGTATTTTCTCACTAGTTCCTGTAATTAGACCTTGGTCTACTTCCATGTTTTAAGTTTATGGAATTTGACTAATTTGTTGGTGTTGTAGGAGGAATTTCAGCTTGCTTTGTTTAGGAACAGCAAGAAGCAAAACCTATTTGCGGACAGGGTAGAAACTTAATAATTCATTTACTTGCATATTTCAGTTTTTGTCCATACACTGAATTATTTAATTATTTTGTTTTGAAGATATTTGAGTTGTTTGATGCAAAACATGATGGAGTGATCGGATTTGGGGAATTTGTCAAATCATTAAGCGTCTTCCATCCGAACTCACCTCAAGCAGACAAAGAAGAATGTATTTATGAGTTGCTTGATCTTCTTCTTTCCTTTACACACTTTCTAGAGAATTTTACATATCTTCTTTCTCATTGTTGGAGTAGTAATACAACTTTGTTGCAGTTGCATTCCAATTGTATGATCTATGGCAAACTGGCTACATAGAGAGGGAGGAGGTGAGAACTGTGACAACTCATATTCATTCAAGAATTTGATAAATAACTTCCGTAATCATGTCACTAGCATTGTTTAGGGAGTGACAGAGATTGAGCGACCTATACTTGTATGAAATTTTCAGTCTTGGTTTGAGTTAGAAAATTGTGTTGGATCATGAACTCTTTTGGAATGATTTCTATATTTCATTTTTCTCCTTCAATTTTTAAATATATTGTATCTGCTCATCATATAAGCCGACTAGATCCAGTACATGTGTTTGTGTGTGTAGATTTACACATCTCTAACTCATTTTCTGTAGCTTTCTATTTATATCTAGCTCATGTTCTGCTTTTTCCTGTTATTGTCGTAATATCCTCGTGCTTGCCGAGGTTACAACTCAGATTTGGATATGGTAAAAAAGAGATTGCTATTTCACAGCTTGAAAAGATCTCTTGCATTGAATTCATGAATTGACCTATTCACACCTATTTTCAGTTTAATTTAATCTACAGCTTGCTGCATACAGTTTTCCTATCTCGAAAGCAATTCTCTTGCCTTCATAAGATCGGACTTACAAGAGTGAACAGACAGTGGATAAGGGAGACTTGGACAAAGAAATTTGTTGTGATCCATATGAAGGTAGCAGAGCCATTAACTTACCACAAGTAACCTAGTGAAGGTTGTGGAAATGAGAAATAGAAAAAGTAAATTGATCTGTTTTCCCTTTCTTGTGTTCAGTAAGTGAATGGAAAGTGTGATTGTTTAACACACCAAGTGGTTGACTGGAAAAACTTCTTGCTGCTTTAATGGCAACAGGTCCTTGTGGTCACGTGTAGCAGGTTTAATGGAAGGCAAAAGATTGGCTTGATACAGTAATGTTTCCAAATTGTTTATCAGAGATATGGACGTAAACTGGGTCCCATCAAGAGTCTCAAACTAAGCAGCTAGTTTTGTCAGTCCTAGAAAGGCATTGAACTATTTTAATATTTTGATTGACACCTCCAGATGTGTTATTCATAGGTTGTGTGAAGTGAGAAACATCAGAAAAAACTAAATGATACAATGTTACAAGATAGAGTAGCACGCACTACATATTAGAATGGACCAATTCAGACTTCAAAGGCGTTAGGATCAGAGCTTTATAAAATTCAAATGTATCTGCAGAAAATACTCCAATCAAAACTTGATTTGGCATAGAATGGAAATCTTAGAAGTATGTCAACCTTCCTATCTCTTCCAAGAGTTAGCCAGTTGGCAGTCCTGCATAACCATAATACAAAAGTCACATCACAAAATCAAAGGCAACCAATTGTCTGTTATAGGTTAACAAGATTTCAATTATAGAAAATGCAGGAAATATTTTAAGATGCAAGTAGCCAAAAGAAAAGAATTGGAACTAGGCTGTGGATCAGGAGTAATATCACCCGCTAACATTAGTGGATCAGCAGGAGCAGGCATGTTATTTTGTGTAATGTTATCTTCTTTAATTTCTATATATAGAAGTTATTTTCGTACCCAAGGGTATAATTGTAATTATGTATTGAAGGAGTGCATATTGTTTCATTGTGAAGTGTATATTGCTGTGAAGTGCATATGGTCCTCATTAAAGGCCATAAACATATGAGTGAAACAGAGTCAATTCTTATCCTTTGATACGTTTCTCGTTTCTCCATCAATATTGTATGATAGGATTTAAGGTTTCTAGCACAATGAATAGAAGCATGTAGTACCATAAATTTTAGAAGCATGTAGTACCATAAAATGCTACTAGTCGGTTGAGTTTCAGTAGGTTTGTTAGTGTAATGCACAACAATCTACACATTGAAGAGAATTTTTAAATACATAATCAAGTGATGATGGCTCTATGGAAACATGAAGTCAAGAACCACATGTATGGTTCATTTAGTTCAGTTCATGACAACTTGCACATGTGATTCTAATTTGCAACGTGTGGGAGAGACGGCAGCATGCTAGAGTCACTAACAACAATCTTTTCTGTTTACACATCTCGAAAACTAATATCGATGGTTTGTTTGCTTTTGTATTGAATGTAATATGTGATTTACTCAAAAGTATGTGATATTCTCTTTGTGAATATCATTTGTTGTTCAGGTCAAAGAAATGGTACTGGCTCTTCTTAATGAATCAGACATGAGTCTATCAGATGACATTATTGAAGCCATCGTTGATAAGGTGCAAATCTTTGGCCAATGACCAGATATTGTTATGTGATAATACTTTGTATTGTTGTAGTCTTAGCCATGGTTTGCTGAACATTTACTCAGAAAAAGCATCTATCAGTTTGATGCCTGTCCCAACACATCTTCAATAGTTTGTTGTCTATTTTGTCACTTGCTTAGTGCTTTCTTTGTTAATTCTTCACAGACGTTCATTGAGGCAGATTCAAATGGTGATGGTAAGATTGATAGAGAAGAATGGAAGGCATTTGTAGCACGAAATCCGTCCTCAATGAAGATCATGACTGTACCATATTTGAAGTAAGCAACTTCCTCTTGAAGTAACAATGATTATTTTGACTACCTAAATTAATATTAACAGTGTATCCTTATTATCTCTTTTCTCCGAGATTATTATTTTGTTTGATGATCTCAAAGTTGCACTACAATTAGGATCAAATTTCCAATTACCATGTGGTACAACCTTATTTTATTGGCCTGCCACCCAACCCCCCCCCCCTCCCCAACAAAAAACAGAAAAAACCAAACCCTAAAAAACAAAACAAAAAACAGTCATTTCTCTTGAAGAGAGAGGAACAAAATTCTAGAGAAATTCGATTACCCATAGTTGCTGAGATCTCCCAACAAACATGGTGATTTCACTCTACAATATCGCTTCAGCGCTCCGGCAAAGGGATCTCTATTTCTAAATTTTGAGATCTTGATCCCCTCTGTTTGGGATCCCGATTCCTATTGTTAAGGATCTCAATCCCAACTTTAAAGTCCAAAAGAACAACCAAACTAATGATTTTCTTAGTTTTGAGCCAGCTAGCAATACAACTATACTTTTAATATGGTTGCATTATTTGATTATAAATAAAGGGATCCCTACTTTAAAAAATGTATATAGTCTTAAACTATACATGCACTTTAAGGTAGAGGGCAAGATCCCTAAAAAGATTGGGATATCCTAGCATTTGGGGATCTAGATCCCCAACAAATGCACTGTATGGATGGCTCTTCCAACCATAGGGATCTTGTACATTTCACAATCCTCTACTCCTAATCTGGATTCCTCTCCCGATCCCGCTCCTAATCCCAACAACCATGGGATTGCAATTCCTGTCCCCTAATTTAACTAAGTTTCGTTTCATGACAATGCCGATTGATGGCCAGAAAGCAAGTACAATAGACATGTTAGGTGGAGCTTAATTTTGAGCTTTTTAGACATAACCTGTATACCGCAGAATTGAACTGTTCATTCACCCAAATATATAATTAGGCTTCAAGTTCTATGTCTTCTAGATTGCATAGCCTAAAAACTAATATCTCCTGCACCTACTTTCTTTCCTACCACTCCAGTACCAAGGTTTAAGAGGTCTCAACCATGTTTCATGGGTGGTTACCCATAAGCCCCACAAAATGGAGGTATAAATTGCGAATTTTGAATCTTACTTCTTTGTTCCTGTTTCCTTTTCCCTTATGCCCTGCTTCTTGTGAGACTCTAACTTGTCTTTGTCTTAGATTTAATAAAATTTATAAACATACCAGAAAAGTCTCTTATCTTCCCACAAAATATGACAAATTGGTTTGAACATTGCAAGCCTTAGTAATTACAAAATGTACCACATATAAAGCCTAAGAAAGTGAATTCAAATAATAGGAAGCTGAAAACTTTGTGGGTTGAGCTAATTGGATTACTCTACTAGGGCTTACTTGAATGTGAACGCCAAACTTTAAGCCACTGTTGCTATAGCAACCATTATCAGGTTTCATCTTGCTGAAAAAGCATATGCCCTTAGCCCATTCGAAGAATTGCAAATGTTAGAAAAAATATGTTAGGTCAAATTTTTGAATCTTTTGATAGTAGGATAGCTTTAAGGAAAAATTATCTGGACATGTTTTAAAATTATGAACACCGATTGCATTCATTTTATCATCAAGCTCAAGTCATTCAAGATAAAATACTATATTATGCAAACATGTTAGCTTTACCAACGTTACTAGTTCATCATGATTTATTTGAGACCCTTGATGCATCTCGTCAAATTTTCTCGGTGCTTTAGTTTCCCTGCATAAAAGAAAAGAAGTTTCATGAGTCAATAAAATCAAGGAAACAACATGTGTCATCAGATGAAAAGGGGAAAAGGAGTGTTTTTTTTACAGACAATAGGTTCAGGATAACTTTAATATCTTTTAGAAAGGAAAGAAAACAATTCAATGCAATTACAAAATAGGTTGAGTTTTTAATCTAGGAAATAAACTGATACTCCAATGTGAGCACCCTTCATCAAAGATTTTGAATGGCACATTGCTCATACTCACAACAGGTACTTCCAGAAATTCACATTATCAAATCTTAAGTAATCGTGAAGTAAAATATCGAGCAGTAGCAGCATTGAGATGTTCTATCTTGTTGGGCATTCATTAATTCTAGAACCTACAAAGTTATGCTCACCAATCATTTAGATGAAATAATGCCTTACCACCACCACCACCACCCCAATCCTAATACTTCGACTCATATGAAAGTTAATATATATATATATATATATATATATATGAAGGTAAAAGTTAGGCTAAAGCAGTTCCTTCCCGACTTCTTCATCCTTGGGGAAATAATAGAGTTTCTAAAAGAATAGTTCAAACCAGTCCCTCCATAACCAATTCTCAACAACATGTTGAATAAACCTAGCTGCCCAGTTCAACCAAAATTATGGTGCCCAGGCAGCCCACTTCAACACCAATTTAAAAGCTTGATCATGATCCATAAGTTCAAAGGCAGCTAAATAACTGAAGGATGTATAAAATTTTACACAGCATATATAGTTTTATATGCATATTGATCATTTATGTTGAAAATGGGAAGCAACAAGTACATTTATATTGATTGACAATTGACAATGCCTTAAGATATGGCTATTGAGGGGGCTAAGCTCAAAAGCCAACTATATTTTATGATGGAGTGCATGAATGGATTAGGCTGGTTAAAGAGTAAGAGAAGTCAGAAAGCAATTCCACCAACTCAAAAGCTATTAAAACAAAGGAATTAAGAATACCTGCTAAATTATATCCTACACATGTAATGGTGAGTATCGGCAATCATTCTTTTGTGGTACCCATCACCCACCTACCCCAAATTTTCTTATGGATCCTTATTTTTTGAGATTTATAATGACAATCCCCATATCTAGACAAAAAGGATTTTCAGGCCCACCCTAGGTGATATTTTGAAGTGTTTAAAGCTATATTTGAATATTCAACAGTTTCTAGTTCCTCATACAAGTCTCTCCCTATACATCGTTCATGGGAAATTTAGTGCAATACCCATCATGTTCATAGCAGAGGCTGCAGAGTCAATATTGGTTACCGTACCTGGACAACATAGTTTACCATGCATCATTATGATTTCATCATGTCCTAGTATTTATAACATCAGCTCCTATTTTTCATGAAGGTATCAATGTATTTTCAGGACGAGTTGTAATGTCACTTGTGCTCTTTTTCCAATCAGACTCTGATCTTAATATATTGTAAAACTGGCTCTCGAATGAATATAAACGTTGTCCTTTAAGCATTAGCCTAGTGGTACACATCTTATGCTTTTTATCTGGGGGACAAGGGTTAGAGCCTTGAAGAAAAAAAAAAGAAGACCAAGCATAGGAACCATCACTGCCAATTAGCTACCATAGCATTTATAAGGAGAGGACCAATAGAAGGAATTTCCATCATTCATTTATTTTCAACTTTTAACCTTTATTCGAAACTTTTTTTGTCTAATTTCCAAGCAAATGCAATCTGAGAACTTTAATTTTGCAGGGACATAACCACTACATTTCCAAGCTTTATATTCAGATCAGAAGTCGAAGATGCAGATGTACAGAGGGAACTGGGATAAGTTCAATGTCCAAGTAGTGTCAACTTAGTGGGAGTGAATCATAAGTCTTCATTGGCTGGGCAGAAGGTCTGTCCTTGTGCTTCACATTTTCTGTTACAGTGGAGTTGCCTGCGACTCTTGGGAGATGACATGAGATGGGTGTACTCCAAAATTCTGACACTTATTTAATGAATATTTAGATTATTAATACAAATACCCAAGGTTAAGAAATTAATTTTCCAATTCATGGAAAGGATTTAACAAAATACTAAGGTTATTATGGCTTTTCTACTTGCTCATGCTGCATCTTAGCAATTTCAAAACAATGGAAAACATTGCTAATTTTGTGTGTATGTGGGTATGTGTGTGTGTGAGAGAGAGAGGGAGGGTTAAATCACGTTTCTTTTACATGAGCAAATGTTGATATAAGAAAAAGTAGTTGCAAAATAGAGATGACACTGCCTCCCTGTGCTGTCACCAACCATTCATATTTCCAGAAATATAGACCGGTGATGATGAAGACTGCTGATAACGACTTATTAAAGACACTTTAGTCAGGGAGCACAGCATACCTCAGATTCAAATCGTGTTTACTGTGAGTTACATGTGTAAATGGTTTGGATAGTTTCTATGTAGACCAGTATGATATATGCATAATTGCAAGTGACCTACCAAATGGTGAGAATAACTTGCTGAAAACGATGTGGATTATATATGTTAAAACACAAGGTTTCAAAACTTGGATTGGGCTCAGGATTCAGCCCTTGCCCAAGTCCTAGTGGATTTGCCCGAGTTCTGCCCAAACCCAGAAAAGGACCAAAGAAAAAGAAAAAGAAAAAGAAAAAAAAAAAGGGGAAATTAGGAAAACCAAAAAATGTTTAAAAAAATAAACATCAAAACATGTATATAGAACATGAAATGAAAAACAATTGTCATTATTGGCTTTTAAAATAATATAAAATATAAAAAAAGAAAAGGAAAAAAGAGAATGAATAAAAACACCAAAAATAACATATACGAATTCCTCCTTTTTATTTTTTATTTTTTTTGGAGGAACTAGCCTATGGATAGATCAAGAACACAAAGATGATCCTAATCTTCGATTTTCATCAGATTGGCAACGGAATTGAAGAGCTCGAAGTTTTCCAAAATCGTGCAAAAAACCCACAATTTTTATCTTTAAATGCAAGAGATATAATTGTTTTTTGTCGGATCTAATGCTTCTAGTTGGTGCATCTAGTGATTTTTTAGATAAATCTGAAATTTTGCAAAATGACTCAACTTTGAGCTCCTATGATGAAGTTTAGTAAAACTAGAGGGTGGATTTCCTTCCCCCCTTCTATTTCAATCAGTGTACAGTACTTGGACGAGTACTATATGCTTTCCGACTAGCTCGGCCGTGTCCGAGTCAACTCAGCCCAGTTTTCAAATGGCAATATGACATCAAGATAATTTAACACTTACTTGAATGATTATATAAATCCAATAAGGCCTGTATGGATTTAAATTGGTGTCTGAAATTGTAGTAAAAATATAGAAAAGGAATCAAGGATTACTGTTTCCTTTGGTCAAAAGAACCAGAGCTACATACCTTCTGTAACATATCTTTTAGATTCATGGGATAGCATATATTTGAATGCTGGCTAGACCACACATTGTCTGCAAGTATGGAATTCACTGCATCTGTAGGATGATATTTGTCCCACCAAACATAATTGGAGGCATTATTACATGCCCAGGATGAGAAGAAGCACATAGCAAGACCCTTATATTTACCAAATCCGCAGCATGCTTCAGTGATGGTCTCAAAACCTATGTGGAAATGCCAATATCAGTTATATATTTTGGTTCGCATCCTGCAGACTTGAGAGGAAAGAAGAGACCCCCTCACCATAGCGATCACGGTTTCTGAGAATATCTGTTGCACCTTCGTATAAATCACAGAAGATGATATTGGCAGTTGGGTTCTCCTTACTAAATTTTTGGACCATGTGCCTCATCAAGTAATTGTACTGAACTATCATGCCATTTATGAGCTCAACACATTCCCCATTCTGACTGTCATATTTGCTCAAGTAATGTGGAGCACAGCCAAGAGGAGCAAGCCCCATGACCACGACATTACGAACATTGCAATCATACAAGCTCTGAAAAACAATTTGAATGTTACAAAACAATACTTGCTGTTGATTTCCAAGTTCAGGCAAAGCACCATGAAGTAGTAAAAGATGTAAACTTAAGGAAATGGCAATCATTTTCAAAAGTTAAGATTGGTAGGACTGAAGTGCACTTCAAGTAATTCTTCAAAAAATACTTTATTGGGTAAATCTACTGATAATACATATCAGTACCTGCAGCAAAGGATAAGAACATTTTTGAATGTTGGCACAAACGATGGGAAAGAAATTGCATGGCTTCAGAATGAAATTTTATCGTGAAGGAAATATAAAGCAATATTTCTCTACAAAATTACAGGAACCCCATTGAACTTCTTAAATTACAAAACTACAGCATGTTTACCAAGACAATCAAACAGTTTCATCAAGATCTGTTACTTCCTTATGGGCTTACTTGTTGAAAACTGAACAGGAATCTGCTCTATAAAACAGAATGTTTGTCACCAGAGTTTTTTGCCACTAGAGAAGATAAAGCCATACTTTTGGCTGATCAGCCTAGATACCAAACAATCTTTCGACGAAACAATCGTATTGTTTGGCCAATTTTCTTTTTTTATATATATTTTTCGCATTGTAACATACTTTTTTCCTTTTTACCATGATTCGAATGATTACTTTCTCCAACTGCATTAGTTATTTCTTGCAACACATTTTGTCAACTGCTATATTAATTTGTGCCTATTGGATACAAATATTAGGATTGACTTGTTTTCTTCTACATTTCTCCCATTGTAGGACCTTAATCAATACATTTAATTAAAATGTTGGCACATCCAATGTTTTGCTTAAATGTATTACACCTTGCTCGTTTTATTTTCTAACTTTTTTTTTCCTGCTTGGAATTCCTGTGCGTCACCCATCCTAGTATTATTCTTGTACAAGCAAGCTTAACTTAGAGATCACATGGGCTTTTGTCAAAGATGCTTGTTTAATCACTTTCTATATGATCAACATTTGCAAAGAAAGTAAAAAGCAATTCAATACCTGTAATTCCCTCTTGACACCCCTCACTAAGAGTTGGTTGAATTCCCAAGGAAAGTAGATCGACTGAACGTGCCAGACATTATCCATGAAATAGTGAATGTAATCATTGCTTCCAATTGAAATAAGAAAGAGAGAGTTGGAAATCAGCATCTTTGCGGCATTCTCTCCAAAACTTAGTACCATCTTTTCGAATGTATATTTAGCTTGCTGAATCTGCTGTGTAAAAGAAATGCGCTCACCCTGATACCACAGAATCAGAATTGTAAATATATAGGCACCAAAAAATTGGAGTGTGTCATAGATAGGCACCAAAAAATAGGAATGCTTCTATTTTTTCCAGCTTTTACATAAGGTAAATTTGACAAGCCCAAAGCAATTGTCTCGCCACATATTATTTATCGATTAAGTTTTAAGGTCCTTCATTCACCTTTGCTAATTACTTGTAATCGTGGTCATGGCGGAGCATGTCAGTCTTTGTATCTTCTATTTAGTTTGTAAAGGAGAATGGTGTTATATTTTCATAAGCCAATGAATTTTGGCAAAATAACGCCCATTCAAAAACATATCATTGGAACCACCCCTGGAAATAGTTTAATAATAGGTTGATTCAAAATTTCCGAACATAAGCTTGAACTTTGAATAGTGACCAATTGTTGAGACAACAGAAATCAAACAAAATTGAGATCCTAATGCCCATTTGTGAGTCTGTAGAGCCAAGCACCTGGGTCCCATGGTGCATGTAGTCAACATTACAACTGGTATAAAGCAAGGTACTTAATTTTGGATATGGTATCAATTTTAGTAGGGTGCTAAAATTTCATTCAAGATTTAAACAAAATTGTGATGAGAGAAAGATGCAGAGAAGATACGATAGACAGAAGCCAGAACGCAGATTTTAGCTGATATTTACACCTGATATCTGGAAATTTTCATTATTGTCATTTTTAAAGGGCATGCAGGAAAGTTGGTTGTACAGATTTTGTCCCCTTTTGAATAAAAACGTGGTTCAATGGCTGGCTTGGGATTTTGAAATCTCTCCGAATTCATGCCCCATATTTTAGTTACATGCTCCTCGGTGTATAGATGCTTTTGAAATGAGATTCAGTTATAGATAAGAGAGAAGTTCATCCCATTAGATTGAATCATTTAGATTTGACAAGGCATAACTCCTAGTCCCATTATTACTGGGACTTTAAGCTTTGCCCCAGAAACCAAATATTCATAGGAAGAAAAAGAAAGGAGTTTTGAAAGCAACCAGGTGGAATACCAGTTCTTTCCCACTACTGCTCAAAATCCCACCTCCAGCAGAGGCATAGTTTACTCCATGGATCATATCCTGAACATGCCTTCTAGTTCCAAGATAAGGAGGAATAAAAGGGAGTCCTAAACGTAGTGCTGGTCACAAAAGATCAAAACAAGAAAGGATCAGTCGATCAATGATTTGAGTAACATGAAAAACCAGCAAACAAAAATTATAAGCAAGAATGACGTCTTCCAGATTTCCAACACAGAGAGCATGCCACCTGCCTGTACACGCACGAGAGAGAGAGAGAGACCCTTGGCAAAGAGAGAGGGAGACTTTGGACCACTCCTGGGGCTTAAATATTAGGTGCGAACACAATTTGAATAAATTGGTTTAACCGCAAGACAATCACTCCGAAAGACGGTGATAGCTCCTTTTTCTTTCTATTCCTACTTTGAAAAAAACTGATAACCTTGGTTTGAAATCTGAGCCACTAGGCTACAAGCCAAAGCAGAAAATTGACATTTTTGAAAGAGAGAGAAACTGAAAATTAGAAGCAAAAGGGGAAAATCAATCGTATGGCAATATCAAAGAACTATGAAATGATACAAGGAAATAATAGCATAAGAATTATGTCCTATAATGTATTTATAAAATACATGCAAGATTCCAAAGCCAAAAAAAATGAAAAGCGAATATCTTGACACATTAACAAAGATACAGTTAAGATCAAGAATCTCACGTGGCAACTAAAATTTGAATAATTTATAAAGATTTTAGAAATGAGGAATAACTTCTAAGTTAGAAATGCAAACAAAGTGAATCATTCAGAAATATTTCTTTCAAAAAAAAAATGGGCAGCCCCTGATTTTTTAAAGGTTTAAAAATAGAGTTCTTTAATCGACTCCAAATAGTTTCGATAAAGCTTGGATGATGGTAATGATAATAGAGTTCTTTAAGAAGAAAATTGATCAAAGAAATATGTATGTCTTTTGCATAATTAGGAAAAACTGTGTGTAACTGCATTATCAAGAAAATTACAGCTTCAAATAGAAACATATCTTCTGATTTGAATACTTCAAATCCACCAAGAAAAGCTATACTTTAAGAAAACGAAAATTGAAACAAACTAAAAATCTCATCACAAAAACCTCTGGTGATCCAAAATCTTTTCCCATCAAAGACCTAATACTGCTTCAAACGAAGATAATTCTTGATTGTAAGGCTTGCATAAAAGAAATCAAAAGATCCATATCAAAATCAAATTTCGCGAATAGCTTCAGGAATCTCCAAAAAAAGACAATCCTTGAAATTTACAGAAACGGCAAAAATAATGGAGAATTGAGAACAAGGATTGGAGAGACATAGATCATAGTCCTGCAAATCCCCTCAATAAAGATAATGCAAATAAGATAAAAAAACCGAGATCATAATTATGGAATATCCCGGAATAAACGTCACTGAGGTTCAGGGATATGTTCAAAGAAACAATTAACGAAGATAATCCACAGAAACTCATACATAAAGCCATTAAATGGAGATAAAATCCTTAATTATAAGACTCGAAAAAATATAACAAAACATCCATAACATCTAAGCTGCAAATTTTATAAAAATCAGAAGAGAATGATGAAGAATCAAGGATTAACAAATGAGATTACAAAAACAACATCGTAATCCATGAAATACCTGAATAAAGAACACTAAATTTGACACACAATACAACGGATAATCACATCAATGAAATGCCCTAATATATACCACCTAAATTGCCACAAGATATTACAAATAAAACTAAAAAATTAATAGTCATAATCATGAAATCCCCAAAACAAAGATCTCTAAAGTCAACAAAAAATTCAAGAGAAATGCTGGATAATTACATTACCTAGATAATCAACAATGAGACGTCCATTACAGAACCGACCAGTAGGCATGTGAGTGTCAAAATCCCTACCATAGGGCCTCAGAACTGACTGGGCAAGACTTAAAAGACCATTATTGGTCCCAACGTCCACTGATGAGTCGCCTAAGATGAAAAAAGCAGGAACCAGTTGTGAAGAATTTCGAGAAAGATGACTTTTTCCTGCTAAAACGAGCTCTGAAATTGATGGATATGGAGATGTTCTTGTCTGGTTCTCGATAAAATGAGTTTCAGAAGAATTGCAGCTTAATGGGAAGAATTGAAGGAGAAATAGAGTTATCAGAGGTGGAGCCAATGAATTCATGGCGAAGAGAGACATGGGGGAGGAGTAAACACAGAAGGTTTAGATGCTAGAGAGAGAGAGAGCAGAATGGTGAGATACAATGTGCAGTGGACACTATGGGAATCGCGAAAGGAAAGGGCGGGAAGGGGTAGTTTGCGATTTTTTAAAAGGAAAATAGATAAATAAAAGAGTTAAGGACGCGGTTGGCATGCGGCCTGCCCGCATATTGTAGAAATGCAGGCCTAGAAATAAATATATTTTTGTAAGCATAATTTGATCCTAATTTTTAGAGTATGAATAATCTTTAACATGGAGATCATGAATATAAAAAAAAATGAAAACCGGAAATACTAACTATATTAAAAAACATTTGAACCATTAGTTACAATTATTTCTAGATGAACCACCTATTTGCATCCATCTTTAAGATCGATTCTTTATACATCTGGACCTCATATTGTAGAAATATGGTCCGGCTTGCATGAAATGATTGTTCAAAATTTATTGTGTAACTGGATAAGGTGTGAACCTTTTACTATTCAAGTGAGGCGCATCTCAAAAACCTATTCGAGAATGCTGTTCCGAGGTTAGAAAATCTCCGATTGATCATCTCGACCTTGAGATATATGAATATAAGAAACAAAAATTCAAGTCATGAAAATAGAAAAGATTGTAACACATAATTTGGACCGTCTATTTTCAAAAAAAAATTATTATCTATGGATATACTTATCTGTACTATTTTTGGAGCTTTAATTTTATTTCAGGATGGTATAGCATCATAATATGGATACTTGAATTTGCACAAGCACCTTTGAATGGTTCAGATCGAACCTAGTATCATCCAATAGCCTAAAAATAATTATGAATATTAATTTTATTTAAAATAATATCTGTTTAAAATTTTGTGTATAGATATATTTTTATATGGTGCACTAAATAAAGTAATAAAAATATCTTGAACAAAAAAGGTAAACACAACTGAAATAATTGTTTTTATTATTTTTATTTGGTGCTCTATATAAATTTACATCGATAATCTAAATTTTTAAGTTAATATTGTTTTTAATAAAAAATAGAATATGAAACTCCTATGTGGCCTTTAGATGTTGCCATGTATGATCTAAACCATTGGAATACTACGTATACATCATTCCATTGTCCAAATAATGTGCATGGCAGACGTTTCCATTTCATAATTAGGGATGACAATAAATTTTTCATAAAATCACAAGGCTTTTTGGCATCAAATCTACGTCTTTCAGCATGGTTTTCAAGTATAGCCTAATTGTTTAAAATTGATGCTTTGTACAAATTCCACGCTTTTTCGAAGGGATTGTCTATAAAGATATCATTTATCATTTGTACAAAGAGGTCACAATCATTCAAGTCCCTTAAATTTCAAAATGGGTGGTTATAAGAGTGTCATAGGATAAATACAAAGTTCTCCAAAACCACTCAATTTGACATCTAATGAGTGGGAATGATTTGTGGCCTCTATGTAAAAAATATAATTAGTCTCTTTTTATTTAAATGCTGAGATAATATTTGAAAATAAGAACGGTACAGTTTTGGTTAATTAATATCCTCATTTTTCAAACTTTCTTGGAACTGCCCTCATTACTAACTCAAAATCTTTGAGTTTTAGTTTTCAATCAAGCTGGCTAAGAGTTGAACTAAATCAAGATTCTTGACTTTTTTTTTTTTTTTTTTAAAAAAAAGCCGTGTTTTCATCAAACTCCAACAAAAGTTAATAATTTACCAACGTATTTCATAATAAAAATAAATAAAAATAAAAATAAAAAATCTACCATAATTATATGGGCAAGCTTTCTATATCCCTACAACATAAAACTTATATACTTCTCTTTATTCAACCGTCCATTCTGAATGGATAGTTAAGATTGCCCCAATCACAATGTCACGTCTCTACAATTTTTAATTTTTAATTTTTTTTATATAAATTATTTTGACACCAAATTTTGGGTGTCTAATTTCATATTCATATAATATTTATAAAAAAAAATTAAAAATAAAATACTATGAAGCATCGGATCTAAGATAAAATGGTGAGTAGCTCACTTGATCAAAATTTGACGACTGGATGGTAGGGGAAGCATAGATCTTCTATGCTATAGATGAAGTATAGAAACATTTCCCTAATTATATTACACAAAAAAAAAAAGTCTAAACTCCATGGGAGAGTAAGTCAAAAAAATATATTTTTTCTCTAAGCTGGATGCAATATTAAAAATTGATTGAGATAATGATTCAGCCACATCTAAAGATTCAGATAGGTGGGAATTAGGGATAATGTTCAAATGTTTGGGTTAGGTTACACATATCAATTGGTATAAGTCTTTGGTCATACATTTTAATTAATGCTATGTTTTAGGATTCTTTTGTTATTTCATTGTGTACCTAATACAACACTGTTTAGATTTTTGGCTTTTTTTTTTATTGCGAGTTCTCTTTTTTCCCCTAACGTCACTCTTGTACATTGGGATGTTGATCTTGTTATTTGTTAGTGTAATTATTATGGTAAATATTGTTGTTATTTTTTCCTTAAATAATCCTAATAAAGGTTTTGTGTTATGACATAGGAAGAAGGGTATCGTGTTGCTCTGTCGAATGAAAATTTAGAAAATAATTTGTGGAGTGGGACAAGTACTGCCAAGTGAAGATACAAAATTAATATGCGGTAACTTATTCTTAGGTCATTTATGCATAATTGATTTTTTTTAGGGAAAATTTCGTACGACCCCTAATTACCTATCATATTTCACGGTAGACCTTCATTCTACGTTTTTTTTTAAGCGGTATAAAAAAACCCTCAAGTATTTCACCGTACCCCCCTCATCTCTTATCTCCCCATTTTATTCACTTTTAGCTACAAAAACTAGGCCTAACAAATTGTTTTATTACATCTCAAT
>NW_006499855.1:5446376-5561454 GCF_000471905.2 Amborella trichopoda
CGGTAAAATACTCGAGGGTTTTTTTTTATGCCGTTTGAAAGAAAAATAGGAGAAGGGTTTACCGTGAAGTAAGATGGATAATTAAGGGTTTGGACGATATTTTCCCTTTATTTTACTTTGTCTTTTAGCCCAATCCAAAATATACACTATTTTCTACCTTACCAAATTTTTTGATAATATATATTTCTCCCCAACTTTTTACGACTTATTTGAGCAAAATTTATTATCTTTTTTGTTGTTGTTAAATATGACAATAAATAATAACACGTGAATCAATAAAACTACATGAAAAGGATGCTCACCCCTTTTTCATCCTGGGTACACTTTCAGGTCCACAAAAAACAAGTGAATTCCCCAAACCTTCTAATAACAAGACTCCGAAATCCCCTCCTTTACCTTTTTACCATCCAAATTATTGTTTTAACTATATTAGAGATAGAGATAGAGGGAACGGATAGAGAGAGAGGCGTCTTGGGTTTGGTGATAGCCAAATCACCATGCCTATATTTTATTCTAAAAGATTAAGGGTATTATTGTAAAAAGAAAATAGATTTTTTGGGGAAACAAAAAATTGATATCTGTATAAAAATTTAAATGAAACATAATACCCAAGGGTGAAAATGGATCTCCAAGATAGAGATATGTCTCTAAGAGAGAGACATGGCATCCGAGACAGGCAACATTCTCATGAGTTTTGGGTTGGTTAACTTTCACTTCTAGAGAGATAAAGTATTTTGGTTGCTCTCGAGGTTATCTTTCCAGTAGTGGTATTGCAGTGAAAAACAAGGTATTGATCGACCGTGTTGCTCGATGGGGATAGCAAGTTTAAAAGGGAAGATTGGTAATAGGATTGTATTATAGATATGTATATCTTTTGTAACCCAAAACTATATTCTTCATAAAGATAGTGGATTTCTAGTTGCAGAGGTCGTGGATGTAACCTTACGGCGTGAATTACGTAAATCATGTATTGTTGCGTGTGCCTTTTATGTTTGCTTTATTTCTTGTACTCGATTTATAATTGTATTCATCTACTTCACATTTAACCAATGTATACACGATCTTGGGAGGGATCCTAATATTTTGGATTCTCGGTTCTGCAAATTAGGGGCTCTCGAGAACCCTACAATTGGTATCAAAGCACAGGGTGTGTATGGGGCTAAGGCTCGCATTGAGAAAAAAAAGAATATTGAAGTTTGATGGGTACAAGGTTTGAGGTGGAAAAATATAGAGGCAATGTGTTTATGAAAATTCCACAATGGAGGCAAGTATGAAGAAATCAAGAAATCTATCAAATAAAAGTCGGCAAGGCAAATATGATGATTTTAATGAAGGTCGGCAAGGTAAATATATTGATTTTACTATCAAGGTGAAGATTATTAGGTTTGATGATAATAAAATCACCGTACCTAGTTTTTATTAAAAGATTAAGGGTATTATGAGAAAAAGAGAAGGGGTTTCTTGGGAGCACGAAAGAAACTCAAATGATCTCTATAAGAAGGGATCAATGATAACATAATACTCATCCTTTTGAGGGTCACCCATTTGGGGGTTATTGAAATAGATCTCCAAATATGGAGATTGATTTCCAAGAGAGAGAGACATGGCCTCTGAGAGAAACGGTATTCATATGAGTTTTGAAATGGTAAAGATTCCACTTATAGAGAAAAAATATTGCTCTCGAAGTTATCTTTTATTGTAGGGCTCTCGAGAACCCCTAATTTATGGAACCAGGAATCTCAAATACCAGGATCCCACCTAAGATCATGTACACATTGACTAAATGTGAAGTAGATAAGTACAACTATAAATCGAGTGCAAGAAATAAAACAAACATAAAAGGCACACTACAACAACACATGATTTACGTGGTTCACCCCATTGAGCTATATCCACAACCTGAGCAGTTAGAAATCCATTATCACAATGAAAATTACAGTTTTGAGTTGTAAGAGATATATATCTCTCTAAACATCGGTAGAATACCATCATCGATATTCCATTTGAAACTTGCTCTGGGCATGCCCAAGTAATCTCTCTTAAGCCAAAGGGCATGCCCAAGTCATCTCTCTCTCTTTTCTGAGTGGCACGCCTCAGCTAAAGTTAGCATGTGATGGTTTGATTTTTGAGTAGCAAAGAGGAGGATCCTTTTGCTAGTAGTTCTCTCATTCTCTCTTTAACCTATCTCTCATCTCTCCAAAGATCAAGTCAAAGGGGTTAAGCAAGATTAATGCATTGAGGCCTTCGGTTGTTGGCTTTAAATCAAAATCCATATGCCATTGAGAGCGTTTTGCTATATGTAGAAGAATCAAAAGATTGATCATAGATCCCGAGCACTATCAGAAAGGGAAAACTCGGTGTGGGTGTAAGGACAGTTGAGGTAATCTCTGGTAATTTTACTTTTTTAAATGTTTATTTGTGATTTAATCTTCTATTCCCATAAATCAAGGAGTTAATTTTTTGATATAATGAATTGCATTCAATTATAGTAGCAATTGAAAAATGTGTTTATTTTCTTTTATTTATTTGTTTCAAGAGTTATTTGTTTGTAATTGGATATTGTGAGTGGTCTTACCAGTGTAGGAATAAGAAAAATAAGATAATTTATATACACCATGATTGATCACATAGTCCAGCTTTCACTTTCTCTCTCTAAAATGTGATATACTTCCTCTCTCTAAAATTTTAAGATGTTTTCTCTGTCTAAAACTTAAAATTTGAGACAATTTCTCTCTCTAAATTTTCAGGTAGTTTCTCTCTCTAAAACTTAAAATTTAAGATTGTTCCCCTCTCTAAAAATTTTAAGGTAGTTTCTCTTTAAAATTTGATATAATTTCTCTCTCGAAAACTTAAGATTTGAGATAGTATCTCTCTCTAAAAAAATTGAGATAATTTCTATCTCTAAAAATTTTTAGGTATTTCTTTAAAATTTAATATAATTTTTCTCTCTAAAATTTTTAGATGCTCTCTCTTTCTAAAACTTTAAATTTGAGATAGTTTATATATCTAAAATTGTCATGTACTTTCTCTTTTTAGAATTTGATATAATTTCTCTCACTAAAATTGTAATATGCTTCATCTCTCTAAAACTTGAATTTTGAGATAGTTTCTTTCTTTAAAATTTGTAGGTAGTTTCTCTCTTAAAAGAGTTTTAGGTGCATTCTCTCTCTAAATTTTAATATATCTATATAAAATGTTAATATACTTTCTCTCTAAAGCTTAAAATTTGAGAGATCTTTCTTTAAAACTTTTGAGATAGTTTCTCTCTCTAAAAAATTTTAGGTACTTTCTATGGTTAAAAATTTCATACCTACCAAATGTCCCTAAATTTCGTGTCAAGTGGGCCCAGGAGTGGAATCCACGAGCTTTAGAAATTTAACAAAATAAGTTTTGGTGCGGAAATAAAATCGTAGAAAAATTAGATGGTTGTCTAATATTTAATTTTCATAAAATTTTAATATCCTAGCCGTTGAGCAAATTAAATTATGGGTTTTAGTAATATCTAAGATATTATAAATATTTTCCCAAAAATCAAAGTGCCCAAAGGGGGCCCTCTTCTCCTGTTCTCTCTATGGGGAATCTTTTCTCATCTCCCTCCCTCTAGGTTTATTGTCGATCAGAGAAATGAATAACACGTAGGAGAGAGATCGGAGTGTTTGCACAATATGGAGGAGAGAGACTGGAGTGTTTGCCGGAGGCGTGACGTAGTATGAAATTACTGGCGACTACTACCCGGCAAACATAACCGCAACTCTTTTTTTTTATTAACAAAATTCAATTTCTAGCACGTGTTCCCTTTCATAAATGGTTTGCTTTCAAAAACCAAAATATAACTATCTTTTCTTCTAAAGATAACCATAAAAATATCCCTATCTACGTTCTAATCAATAGAACTCCATAAGACATGCCCCTTATCAAACAAGGTGCAAACTATAAATAACGTCGCACGTCCTTACCACAAGGACCACGCTTCTTAAGAAAACCAAAAACCTTCCTAAAACCACTCTTATCATTCTAACAACCTAATCTATCAAACCAATCTTTTATTTCTCAATAAAAAAAATGCGCACCTACTAAAAATATACGAACCTACTAAAAATACGGTTTAACTTTCTTAAAGAAATTGGACCTTATTTTCTTCAATAAAATTGTAATAAAAATAGATTTAATAATTAATTATAATAAAGAAAAATAAAACCTTACCCACCTCTCTAAAAATAAAATTAACAAAAAATTAAAATTAAAATTTGTAGCAACCAGATTTTGATATGCATCATGAGAGCATGAGCAATAGCATCATGGCATTACAAGGCATTGTTCTACTAAACTTGAAGTGTAAAAATCATAGTTACCAAATCTCCATTTAAAACACGATTTTTTTAAAAAAAATTGACTTTTTTAAATCCGTTAAGAGCTCCAAGATTTTAAAAAAAGCTTAAAAAAATCGTTAATAGAATCGAAATAAATTTGTATTTTATCTTTTTTTAAAACAGCTTTTTAAAAAATCTTTTTCCCTATAACTTTAGTTCTTCCTTAACTTAATATTATTGAATTTGAATTTAAAGATAAGTACATTAACCGTGGGAGTGAATAAAGAATCCTAATTTAACAAAAAATTCCATAAAAAATTCACCAATGAGATCCCTTAAAAATAAAATAAAAAATAGCAGCAATATATTATCCAAAAAAAGTAATCAAAGCAATTTTATATCCCAAAATAATAAGTCGAATTCAAAGAGAGTAATTCAATGGAAAATCTTTTTCTTTTTTCTTTAAACCTAAAGTGTCCTTATAAGGAGTAAAAAAGAGATTCAATGATACTAAAGATTTAGGTAGCTAGGAATTCAGTGTGAGACTTTAATTTGCGTAAGCATTTTGTTGTTTTTTTTTTATGTATAAAGAAGTCTGATTAATTTTATATTTAATATTTTATTTCATTAGTGTATACAACATAACATTTTAGATAGACCGCTATTTGATATATTTGGATGTTTGTGTTTTCTTTTAATCAACTGCAATCTTATATTGAGGACGTTTTTTGTTTTTGTTTTTTGAAAAATAATCTTATAACTTGGTTTTTTAGTTGTTGTTATTTGCTAATTAGTTATTGTGTTTAGTATTGTTGTTGATTCATTTTATGCTCCCAAAAAATTTATGATGTGTTGTGTGCTGTGACAATACAATAAGCATTGTTCTTGGATTTATTGAAAGTTTCAACAAAAAATTGTCAACTATTACTCTAAGGAAATTTGTTTCATGCGACGGGGACTGCATTTCTAAATTTGCAGTCCAAATGTTTTCTTAATATAATTATTATTTATAATTTATATATATATATATTATTATTATTATTATTTTAAATTTTTTTTTTTTTCATATTCACGATCTCCCACTTAGAGATCACATGTCCTTAAATATTATCCAAAAATCCATCTCAAAAATAGTCTTTTAAGAGGTGACTCATTTCTACATGGACTCATAGAAACCGTGTCCTTATTCTAATGACACTAATAATACTATAAAAGTATTGTTTAATGGCTTTAATATATCGATAATAAATGCAAATCATAATCCTATATTGTGTCATCTTTGTATATCCGTTTTTTTCCACTACGGTTTTTTGTATCAAATCCGAAATATTTATGATTCTATAATTGTTTTTAATTGTTGGGAATCCGTATTTTTTATCCGATTTTTTCTTCCGACTTTTTAAAATGAAATTAATTTATTATCGATGTTTTATTGTGTCAATATTTTATGGAAAATTGTTGGCTGGACCGTATGACTACATATACGGTCCAAAAAGTGTATAACATCCATCTTAAAGATGGATGCACGTAGGTGTTCAATCTAAAAACAATAGAAACTAGAATTATTATTTCTAGCTTTCAAAATTTATTTATTTTTTCATAGTCTTATTTCCATATTAGAGATTACATGTTCTTAAAAATTAAGTCAAAAAATCCATCTCAAAAATAGATTTACTAATAGGCCTGCATTTCTACACATGTGGGCTTGGTCGAATAGAAACTGGGTCCATATTTTTATTATGGAAAATTGTTTCATGCGAGCTGGACCGCATTTCTACAATATGCGGTCCGGAGGTATAAAGCATCCATATTAAAGATGGATGCAAATAAGTGGTCCATCTAATAACTAGCGGTCCAAATGTTGTTTCTTAATATAATTATTATTTTTAATTTTCAAATTTTTTTTTCATAATCATAATCTCCATGTTCGACATTATATATTCTCTAAAAATTGGAATGAAATTATATTCTTAAAAAAATATTTATTGCCAAGCCTACAATATGCAGGCTGGTCTCATGGAAACCGTATCTTTTTATTATGGATCTGCTTTCTATAAGGCCAAGCCCGCATATGTAGAAATGCGGGCCTATTAATAAATGTATTTTTGAGATAGATTTTTAGATTAACTTTTAAGGACCTGTAATATCTAACTTGGAGATCATGAATATAAATAAATAAATAAATTTTAAAAACTAAAAATAATAATTCTAGCAAAAAAAAAAATTATTTGGAGTTTTAGACCGTTAATTTCTATCATTTTTACATGGAACACCTACTTGCATCTGCGGTCCAGGCCGTCAAGCCCGTATGAACAAACCATGGTAAAAAGCGAATGCACTCAAAACGCTTCTCAATATCCCCGCCTTTGCTAACCATGGCAAAAAATTTAAAATTTAAACCCCGATGCACGTATAATACTTGCCCTCTTTAACCCATTCGGCTGCATTGACACACCGCTCTCTCTCGAACCATCTGTCTCTGCAAGTGTTCTATCAATTACCAAAGCACGCGAAATATCGGATACTTCCTATATTTTTGAGTTTCTGTGTTTCTTACAGAGGCGGTGCAAAGGGAGAGCAAGGAAAGGTGTCCTATCAATTAGCAAAGCACGCGAAACATCGGATACTTTCTATTTTTTTGAGTTTCAGTGTTTCCTAGAGAGGGGGTGCAAAGAGAGAGAAAGGAAGGGAAAAGGAGAGAAATACGAGGAGTGTAACGGATAGAAAGTGGAGAGAGAAGAGGAGAGATATGAGAGAGCAGAGAGAAAGAGGGATATCAGGAGAGTAGAGAGAAACGAGTAAGAGGCGGAGGGGTATAAGAGAGAGAGATGAGTGAGACAGGAGAGGTGAGAGAGGAGAGAGAAAAGAGGAGAGAGAGGTGGGGTTTGAAAGAGACGAGGAAGGAAGCCATTTTCACGAAAGACAAAAGTAAGTTTTATATTCTGCTCAATTTTTTTGAAAGTTTATATTCTACTCAAACCGTTAGCCAGAACAAGAGGGACTATACTTTGTTAAATTTACTGCTGAGCTTAACACAGAGAGCGATTTGAAAGAGTGGATCACTGCTGTTGTGAAATTGGAGGTTGATGAAGATGGAGGAGCAGACGTTCATTTTAAAGCCTTTCAGGTAAGCTTTTCAAGGAAGACTGGTTTGTGAAGGAGGTTGGGGATGTCGATCCAAAGCTTTCGCTCATGAATAAAGAGGTCATTAAATTGGGAATGGATATCACAGAAGTGGACAATGATTTCTTTCGGGTTCCTGTCAAGATTTTGGATCACCAGGTGTGCAATATCATTATTTTCCCACTTAGCAACTTATTTGGTTGATTTTAACATTCTTTTGGATTTGCCTCAGTCCTAAGTCAATGCCTTTTGATCACAGAATGAGATTAAGACAATTCTTTTTATTGAACCATTTCATGTGTTACAACAGTTCTCTTTCTTCTCTAAAAAATACATATATATTCTGGTTCCTATGGTGGCTAATTTGCTATTTTAGCTTTCCAGAGATGCGTCATATGATACTGCTCTCGGACTCCCTTTTGTGTTAACTAATCTTTGAGGAGCTTTATTTTCGATCTCAAAATTTGAAATTTAGTAGATACTGTCTATAATGCAAGATCAAACTTTTGGATTAGCACATACGCTAATTCAATTCATGCCCTTTGTTTTTCCTTCTAGGATATATGATTATATTTTGAAATGTTACTTGAAAGCCGATGTAGGAATAAACAACATTGCTTCAGAGGATGATATCACTGAGAATCTTCCATCCATTCCATCTGGATGCTCCATTCCTGTTGGGCATATCGATACAGAGCTGCTTGAAAATGAATCTTTGTAACTTCTCAATAAAGACTCCTATGTAAATAGTCTTTGGACAGCTTTGCCGGTACGAGTTGGAAATTATTGAGCTTTGGTATGCATTCTGTCATCAATATTCAACGAACATATATATATATATATATATAAAGTTACTTCAAGGATTTCACTTTGTGGCTTTTGCTTTGCATATTATGGCTCTGTGCTGCCCCGTTCTCCCTCACATTCTGTTAATTCAACTAATAACAGTTATCTTGCAATTTATTATTATGGGTAATTTTACTATAATATGGTTCAACTCCACTAAGGTCATCAACGTCCAATCAAATGACGGAAAGTGGTGGAAAGTGCGGGACCCACCATTAAGGTCATGGTTTGTTTTGAGAGGCCCCACTCTCTCTCCATAATCATCCATAATTTTATTGGTGACAATTCCAGTTGTTTTCCAATATATTCAAGTTGATTCTCGGATACTTCAATATTATATCAGAGTTTGTATCAATGTGGTAGTAAGTTTCCACTATTGACTTTTCAGGTTCTTACAAAGGATGAACAAGATGCTCTTGCAGCAACTCCTGATCATCCTTTGGCTTGTATGGTGAGTCAATCGATCAATGAACATCTTCCCAACATGTCGTAGAGTTTTATTGCTTCTTCCTCTGTCACTGAATTGTTACCTGATAGGGAGATGGAATTTGGACTGAAAATTTACTGAAGAGGACTTTAAAATGTTACGTTGGACGCTTTAAAATTTACTGAAGAGGACTTTAAAATGTTACGTTGGACGCTTTAAAATTTACTGAACAGGACTATGAAACTTTAAAATGTTATGTTGGACGCTTTAGTACCATATTTGAGTATGAGCTAATATTATTTGGAAAATGATGGCACTTACCCTCATCTCTACTTAAATGTTAAGCAAAGTGTTTTTTCCCTCAGTTGTGGTAGTTTGCCAATAGTTTCTGATTTCCTCACCTGAATTAATCTTGATATCAGTTTTGTATGCCAGTTTTGTAGCGGGCAATTTGGTGGAACAGATATGGAACTTTGCTTGGCTCTTTACCGTCGCGCTCTTACATCCAAGCCTTTAGCCTGTGGCGGTTGTAAGTTTCTTCACAAAGGTACGTAACAATTCTATTGTCTTTATATTGGTCTTTATGAGACTAGTTTGAATCCTTGGATTTTGATTCCTTGGGCTTTTCTGGCTTTCTGGTAAAAACTTGTAACTTAGTCTTGATGGCTTTCTGGTCCATCACTCCCCTCATTTTATCAAATGGCTATGACCCCAAAGGAACTTAGTCCGTTGACGGAGATCATTTTACCAAGTGGTTTACATACTTGAGTCGAAGTAACTTAGTCCGTTGACGGAGATCATTTTGCAATTTGTCAAGTTGGCAACTATGTTCAATATTACAGGTATTTCTTAATGGCACACCCTAATGTGGGGCATACAGCCAGTTAAAATGGAAAGTCTGGTTAGTTTCATATCTTATCATACTGTTCTGGGAATTCAATTCTGATGGGCAACAGATCTGATGGGCATACAGCCAGTCAAAATAGAAACCCTTGCTTTTCTTTTTGTGTTTAATAGTTGGCAAACCCCTCTCTTACTCAATGGTTCATTGTTCATTTCAGTGTAAAACCCTTGCTTTTCTTATTTTCTATGCTAATTTTTGCATGTAATCGCTCTTTCCTAAAAATATTTGCCTCTTCTATGTTGCCTTTGTTATAGGAGAATCGCTACATTAAATTTTTTGTGATACTAGATTGATTGAATTTTTGGGAACATTTGGTTAGTGTTCAAATATTACTCGGTAAAATTGCCTCACACATGTTTGGTAGGGGAAGAAAGCATATGAAAATAAAATCAATGATAAAACATTTTATCATCAAATGATCGAGTTTGCTTGTAAACAAAACCATGCCTCAACTCAGGAGAAGCATTTCTCAGGTATTATTTTCACATGCAAACTCGCCATTTACAATTCACTATTTATTATTTACAATATAATATATATTATATAATATTTTATTTATATATAAAATAATATTTAATTTAATATATTATTTAATATATAAATAATATATTAGTTTATATTATACTATACTATATAATGTCATATAATATAAAATAGTATAATATGTATGTAGGAAAAGTACCATGGTGTTGTAGGCATCCACAGTCTAAATGGTCTCCTATCAGTCCCACAACACTTGAGGGGTTTGGGTTGCCCATTGAGCCGGATTCAAAATTATGCTTCAGAAACCCAATCAGAGAGGCTTGCGCCATGAGACATGAATAGGGTGCAGACCCAATAATTCACTATTCCCATCCTCATCAATTCCACTACTTGCTAAATACGTTGGTTTTCCTTCTAATTAGAGTGTATGGAATAATTCATTTTCTTAACTTATGCCCTTTTATAGCTCTAAGATTCTTTCGTTCTGCTCTAACCATGCACCATGACGGATGACAACAAAGCTAAATTTCTACGAGTGCCCCCTTTTGTGAGAAAGCATCAAATCTCTAAGGAAACACTCATTGAATGCCTAAGAGTCCAATATATCAAACCAAATGGTCCCACTGAAGGAGAAACGAATGTGCAATCGTAAACATTAGACAACTAATTCTGCTGACAAACTAATTCCAGTTTTTAGATGCTTTTGGCTCTATCTTTTAGAACATAGTCCTGGGATAGAAACCAAATTAAATTAAATGAAGTTTAGTCTATGAATCATTAGATTAACGTGTACCGTGGCATCTTGAAGGAGTTTGTGTTTAATACATTGTATATGTCATAGGTTGAATGAAATGGAAATAACTGATAAAACAAAAACGAAACTCAGCTTGCAATATTTGTTGGAGGCCCCTTGGTTGGCAATTTCATTCGTGTTGGTTCTTTATATTACTCGGCAATATTTTGGTTTTAACTCAATGACTAAAATTTGGGGCAAAGGGTGAAATCTGTCGATCCCCAAAGATCTGTCTAATTTTCTTCAGACTTTATTTGTTTCATTTTGAATTCCTCATAATTTTGCTAAATGAATGAATTGTTGTTTCTTTTAAATTTTTAGGCCTAAGAGTTTTTATAAGTAGGTTTTTTATGTATCATTGTTTCCGTCTTGATTCTTCGTACTATCTGTTATGACGAGGTCTAAATTCAATGACTAGATTTGGGGTTAGGGGTGAGATCTGTATATCCCCATTTAGTAGTTGATTTTATTTCATGTTTTGGTTATTTGATTCGAAACGATGCATAATTTTATTGAGCAAATTGGTACATTTAGTCCTAAGACTTGGTACATTATTGTTGGCCTAATTGGTGCATTTTTATTTCTATAGTTGATATTCTTTGTTTAGTTTTAAAGCCTAAGGACATTCATTACTGTGGTTTTTTAAGGTATTCGTTTATTTTTCTTGGTTACGTGTTTTGTCTAGAATAACTTATGTTTTTATTTGTTAACTAGAATTTTGGGGCAGGGATGAAATCTGTAAATCCCCATTTAACTGCTAATTTTTTCTATCGATTTTTATTTTTTATTTTTTTTATTTGAATCTATCCATAGTTTGTTAAAACTTTTAGTTGGTAATCCTTTTTAAAAATTTTAAGACAAAGATATTCATGGCCGAGGTTTTTTATGTATCATTTTATTTGTCGTGGTTATTTGCATTAGTTGGATATTCATGGTTATGTGTTTTAATAATTCCGTTTATGCATCTTGGTTCGCTGTAATATGTGGCAATATTTCAATTTTAACTCAAACACAAGACTCTGGGGAAGCATAAAATCTATTGATCCCCAAAGATTTGTCAATTTTCCTTCAGACTTTCTTAGTTTCATTTTAAATTCCTCACAATTTTGCTGACTTTATCGATCGGTGTTTCGTTTCAAATTTTAAGCTTAAAGAGTTTGCATAACTTGGTTTTTTATTTATTATTGTTTACGTCTTGATTCTTCGTATTATATGTTATGACGAGGTCTTAATTCAATGACTAGATTTTGTGGTTGTGGGTAAGATCCCTATATCCCCATTTAATAGTTTATTATTATTCCCTCTTTTCTTTGGGTTGTTTGATTCGAAAGGATACATAATTTTACTGGCTTAATTGATATATTTTTATTTTTATAGTCCTAAAAAAATGATACATTTTGTTAGCATAATTGGTACATTTTTATTTTAATAGTCGATATTGTTTGTTTAGTATTATTGTCTAAGTATATTCATCACTCTTCTGGTTTTTTAAGGTATTCGTTTATCTTTCTTGGTTGTGTTTTGTCTTATGTTTTAATTTATTAATTAGAATTTGAGGGCAGGGTGAAATATGTAGATCCTCATTAACTGATCATTTTTCCTTCCATTTTTCTTTTATTGATTAGAAAATTATCCACAATTTGTTTAATCTTTAAGTTAGTAAATCTTTTTAAACTTTTAACCCAAAAAGATTTTCATGGCCGAGTTTTTAAGGCTAAGAATATTTATTACTGTGGGTTTTTAAGGTATTCATTTATCTTTCTTGGTTACATGTTTTATCTAGAAGAACTTATGTTTTACTTTGTTGACTAGAATTTGAGGGTAGGGGTGAAATATGTACATCCCCATTAACTGGTCATTTTTCCTACCGATTTTCTTTTTTTGATTTGAATCTATACAAAGATTGTTAAAACTTTTAGTTCGTAATTATTTTTAAAATTTTAAGCCAAATAGATATTTACGCACGAGTTTTTTAACATACCATTTTCTTTATCGTGCTTCTATGCATTATCTAGCACTAGGATATTCGTGGTTATGTGTTTTAAAATTTTTTTTTGTGCATCTTGGTTCTCTGCATTGTTTGATAATATTTCGGGTTTAACTCATTGATTACACTTTGGGGCAAAGGGTGAAATTTGTCGATACTTAATGATCTATCAATTTTCCTTCAGACTTTCTTTGTTTCATTTTAAAATCCTCATAATTTTGTTGACTTTAGGGATTGGTGTTTCTTTAAGAATTTTAAGCATGAGAGTTTGTTCAACTAGGTTTTTTATGTATCAATGTTCCATCTTGATTGTTTGTATTATCAGTTATAACAGGGTCTTAATTCAATGACTAGATTTTGGGGTCAGAGGTAAAATCCTTTTATCCCCATTTAGTAGTTGATATTATTTCCTCTGTCAGTTTGATTCAAAACAATACATAATTTTATTGGCCTAATAGTATTTTTATATTTTTATAGTATTAAAACACTGGTGCATTTTTGTTGGCCTAATTGGTACTTTTTTATTTCTATAGTTGATATTTTTTGTTAGGTTTTTTATCTTAAGGAGATTCATTACTATGGTTTTTTCAAGTATTCATTTATCTTTTTTGGTTATGTGTATTGTCTTGGACAACTTATTAAATTTATTGATTAGAATTTGGGGGCAAGGGTGAAATCTATAGATCCCCATCTAGAAATTGTCCATAGTTTGTTTTATTTTTTAGTTAGTATTCTTTTTTATATTTTAAGGTTAAAACAATTTTTTAATATTCTAATTTATTTATCGTGATACTTTGCATTATCTGGTACAAGTATATTCGTGGTCGTGTTTTAAAATTTTCGTTTATGTGTTTTGGTTCTCTGCATTATTTGACAATATTTCAATTTTAACTCTATGATTAGACTTTGGGGCAAGGGGTGAAATCTGTCGATCCCTAATGATCTGTTAATTTTTCTTCAGACTTTCTTTGTTTGATTTTAAATTCCTCATAATTTTGCTAACTTAATGGATCTGTGTTTCCTTTCAATTTTTAAGCATAAGGGTTTGCATAACTATGTTTTTTAGGTATCATTTTTTCCGTCTTGATTCTTTGTAATATATGTTATAACGAGATCTTAATTCAATATGACTAGATTTTGGGGTAGGGGTGAAATATGTATATCTTCATTTAGTAGTGTATTGTGTTTTTTCTTTTGGATGTTAGATTCGAAATGATACATAATTTTATTGACCTAATTGATATATTTTTATTTATATAGTTCTAAAAATTTGGTGCATTTTTGTTGGTCTAATTGGTATATATATTTTTTTCTATTGTTGATATTCTTTCTTTAGTTTTAAAGCCTAAAGATATTCATTACTCTGGTTTTTTAAGGTATTCATTTATCATTCTTGGTTATGTATTTTGTCTGCAATAACTTATATTTTTATTTATTGATTAGTATTTGGGGGCAGGGGTGAAATATGTAGATCCCCATTAACTGGTCATTTTTGCTACAAATCTTTTTTTATTAGAAATTATATGCAGTTTGTTTAATCTTTTAGTTGGTAATTCTTTTTAAATTATTAATCCAAAAAGATTTTCATCGCCAAGTTTTTTTAACGTGCTATTTTATTTGTCGTGGTCCTTTGCATTACCTGGGCATTTTGTGGTTATGTGTTTAAAAATTTTCGTTTATACAACTTTGTTTTTTGCAGTATTTAGAAATATTTCAATTTTAACTCGATGACAAGACTTTGGGGGCAAGGGGTGAAATCTGTTGATCCTCAAAGATCTATCAATTTTCATTTAGACTTTCTTTGTTTCATTTTAAATTCCTCATAATTTTGCTGACTTAATGGATTGGTATTTCCTTTAAATTTTTAAGCGTAAGTGTTTTTATAACTAGGTTTTTTATATGTCATTTTTTCTGTCTCGAATCTTTGTATTTTTTGTTATATCGAGGTCCTAATTCAATGACTAGACATTGGGTTCAGGGGTGAGATCCGTATATCCTTATTTATAGTTGATTTTATTTCTTAATTTGGTTATTTGATTCGAAAAGGTATATAATTTTATTGGCCTAATTGGTACATTTTTATTGTTATAGTCCTAAAAAATTGGTACATTTCTGTTGGCTTAATTGGTACATTTTAATTTTATTATTGATATTTTTAGTTTAGTTTTACTGTGGGTTTTTAAGGTATTCGTTTATCTTTCTTGGTTACATGTTTTGTCTAGAAAAACTTGTGTTTTAATTTATTGACTAGAATTTGGGGGCAGGGGTGAAATCTGTACATCCCCATTAACTGGTCATTTTTCCTATTGACTTTTTTTTTTTTATTTGAATCTGTACTAAAATTCTTAAAAACTTTTACTTCGTAATCATGTTTAAATTTTTAAGCCAAATAGATATTCATATTCACGCACGAGTTTTTTAACATACCATTTTCTTTGTCGTGATTCTTTGCATTATCTGGCACTAAGATATTCGTAGTTATGTGTTTTAAATTTTTTGTGTGCGCATCTTGGTTCTCTGCATTGTTTTATAATATTTCGTGTTTAACTCAAATACTAGACGTTGGGGCAAAGGGTGAAATCTGTCGATCCTCAATGATTTGTCAATTTTTCTTTAGACTTTTTTTGTTTCATTTTAAAATCCTCATAATTTTGTTGACTTTAGGGATTGGTGTTTCTTTAAGAATTTTAAGCATGAGAGTTTGCTAAACTAGGTTTTTTTATGTATCAATGTTTCCATATTGATTGTTTGTATTATCTGTTATAACAGGGTTTTACTTCAATGCCTAGATTTTGGGGTCAGGAGTGAAATCCTTATATCCTCATTTAGTAGTTGATATTATTTCCTATGTCAATTGTTTGATTCAAAAGGATACATAATTTTATTGGCCTAATTGTATATTTATATTTTTATACGTCCTAAAAAACTAGTGCAATTTTGTTGGCCTAATTGGTACTTCTTTATTTCTATAGTTGGTATTTTTTGTTAGGTTTTTAATCCTAAGGAGATTAAGTACTATGATTTTTCCAAGTATTCGTTTATCTTTCTTGGTTATGTGTATTATCTTGGACAACTTGTGGTTAAATTTATTGATTAGAATTTGGGGGCAAGGGTGAAATCTATAGATCCCCATCTTGAAATTGTCCATAGTTTATTTTATTTTTTAGTTAGTATTCTGTTTTAAACTTTAAGCTCAAAAAGATATTCATTGCTGAGTTTTTTAACATTCTAATTTATTTGTCGTGGTACTTTGTATTATCTGGCACGAGTATATTCTTGGTCGTGTTTTAATATTTCCGTTTATGCGTTTTGGTTCTCTGCATTATTTGACAATATTTCGTTTTTTAACTCTATAATTAGACTTTGGGGCAAAGGGTGAAATCTGTCGATCCCTAATGATCTGTTCATTTTAAAATCCTCATAATTTTGTTGATTTTAGGGATTGGTGTTTCTTTAAGATTTTTAAGCATGAGAGTATGCTTAACTTGGTTTTTTTATGTATTAATGTTCCCATCTTGATTGTTTGTATTATCTGTTATAACGGGGTCTTAATTGAATGACTGGATTTTGGGGTCAGGGGTGAAATCCTTATATCCCCATTTAGTAGTTTATATTATTTATTCTGTCAGTTGTTTGATTCAAAACGATACATAATTTAATTGGTCTAATTGTATATTTATATTTTTATAGTCTTAAAAAACTGGTGCTTTTTTATTGCCCTAATTGATACTTTTTTATTTCTATAGTTGATATTTTTTTTTAGGTTTTTAATCATAAGGAGATTCAGTACTATGGTTTTTCTAAGTATTCGCTTAACTTTCTTGGTTATGTGTATTGTCTTGGACAACTTGTGGTTAAATTTATTGATTAGAATTTGGGGGCAAGGGTGAAATCTATAGATTCCCATCTTCAAATTGTCCATAGTTTGTTTTATTTTTTAGTTAGTATTCCTTTTTAAATTTTAAAGTAAAAACGATATTCATAGCCGAGTTTTTAACATTCTAATTTATTTGGCGTGGTACTTTGCATTATCTGGCACAAGTATATTCTTGGACGTGTTTTAAGATTTTCGTTTATGCGTTTTGGTTTTCTGCATTATTTGATAATATTTCGGTTTTAACTCTATGATTAGACTCTGTGGCAAGGAGTGAAATTTGTCGATCCCTAATGAACTGTTCATTTTAAAATCCTCATAATTTTGTTGACTTTAAGGATTGGTGTTTCTTTAAAAAATTTAAGCATGAGAGTTTGCGTAACTAGGTTTTTTTATGTAACAATGTTTCCATCTTGATTGTTTGTATTATCTGTTATAACGGGGTCTTAATTCAATGACTAGATTTTTGGGTCAGGGGTGCAATCCTTATATCCTCATTTAGTAGTTGATATTATTTCCTCTGTCAATTGTTTAGTTTAAAATGCTACATAATTTTGTTGTCCTAATTGTATATTTATATTTTTATAGTCCTAACAAATTGGTGCATTTTCGTTGGCCTAATTGGTAATTTTTTATTTCTGTAGTTGATATTTTTTATTAGGTTTTTAATCCTAAAAGAGATTCATTACTATGGTTTTTCCAGGTATACGTTTATCTTTCTTGGTTATGTGTATTGTCTTGGACAACTTCTTGTTAAATTTATTGATTAGAATTTGGTGGCAAGGGTGAAATGTATTGATCCCCATCCTGGAATTGTCCATAATTTGTTTTATTTTTTTAGTTAGTATTCATTTTTAAATTTTAAGGCTAAAAAGATATTTATGGCTGAGTTTTTTAACATTCTAATTTATTTGTCGTGGTACTTTGCATTATCTGGCACAAGTATATTCATTGCCATGTTTTAAGATTGTCGATTATGCATTTTGGTTCTCTGCATTATTTGACAATATTTCGGTTTTAACTCTATGATTAGACTTTGGGGCAAGGGGTGAAATCTGTCGATCCCCAATGATCTGTCAATTTTTCTTCAGACTTTATTGTTTCATTTTAAATTCCTCATAATTTTGCTAACTTAGTGGATTTGTGTTTCTTTTCAATTTTTAAGCCTAAGGGTTTGCATAACTATGTTCTGTAGGTATCATTTTATAGTTCTAAAAATCTAGTACATTTTTGTTGGCTTAATTGGTATTTTTTTTTCCTATTGTTGATATTCTTTGTTTAGTTTTAAAGCTCACAGTTATTCATTACTCCTGTTTTTTAAGGTATTCTTTTATCATTCTTGATTACGTGTTTTTTCAACAATAACTTATATTTTTATTTATTGATCAGTATTTGGGGGCAAGGGTGGAATCTGGAGATCCCCATCAACTGGTCATTTTTCCTACAAATCTTTTTATTAGAAATTATCTACAATTTTTTTAATCTCTTAGTTGGTAATTCTTTTAAAATTATTAATCCAAAAAGATTTTCATCGTCGAGTTTTTTAACGTGCTATTTTATTTGTCGTAGTTCTTTGTATTGGCAAGTTAAAAATTTACGTTTATACATCTTGGTTCGTTGCAATATTTCGATTTAACTCGATGACAAGACTTTGGGGCAAGGGGTGAAATTTGTTGATCTCCAGAGATCTGTCAATTTTCTTTCGGAATTTTTTTGTTTCATTTTAAATTCCTCACAATTTTGTAGACCTAATTGATTGGTGTTTCTTTTCCATTTTTAAGCATAAGTGTTTGCATAAGTAGGTTTTTTATGTATCATTTTTTCTGTCTTGATTCTTTATATTTTATGCTATAATGAGGTCCTAATTCAATTACTAGATTTAAGGTCAGGGGTAAGATTCGTATATCCTCATTTAGTAGTTGATTTTGTTTCTTCTTTTGGTTGTTTAATTCGAAACGATAAATAATTTTATTGGCCTAATTGCTACATTTTTATTTTCGATCTTCTACAAAATTAATACCTTCCTTTTGGCCTAATTGGTGCATTTTTATTTTCTCTTTAATACTTTTTGTTTAGTTTTTAAGCCTGTGAATATTTATCACTGTTGTTTTCTATGATATTCATTTATCTTTCTTGGTTACATGTTTTGTCTAGAATAACTTATATTTTAATTTATTGACTAGAATTTGGAGGCTGTAGTGAAATCCGTAGATCCCATTAACTGGTCATTTTTCCAATCGATTTTCTTTTTTTATTTGAATTTGTCCATAGTTCGTTAAAACTTTTAGTTCGTAATCCTTTTTAATTTTTTAAGCCATAAATATTCACGGCTGAGTTTTTTAGCATACTATTTTAATTGTTGTGATTCTTTGTATTTTCTGCGACTATGATATTCGTGGTTGTGTTTTAAATTTTTCATTTATGCATCTTGGTTCTTTGCGTTATTTGGCAGTATTTCGATTTTAACTCCATGACTAGATTTTGAGGCAAGGGGTGAAATTCGTTTAACTAGATTTTTTTATATATCATTTTTTCTGTCTCGATTCTTTGTATATTTTTTTTATAACGAGGTCCTAATTAATGATTATATATTGGGGTCAGGGGTGAGATCCGTATATCCTATTTAGTAGTTGATTTTATTTCCTCTTTCGGTTATTTGATTCGAAATAATACATAATTTTATTTGCCTAATTGGTACATTTTTATTTTTATAGTTCAAAAAAATATGTATCTGTTGTCTTAATTGGTACGTTTTAATTTTATTATTGATATTTTTTGTTTAGTTTTTCAGGCTAAGAATATTTATTACTGTGGGTTTTTAAGGTATTTGTTTATCTTTCTTGGTTACATGTTTTGACTAGAATAACTTATGTTTTAATTTATTGAATAGAATTTGGGGGCATGGGTGAAATCTTTACATCCCCATTAATTGGTCAGTTTTTCTGCCTATTTTCTTTTTTTTATTTGAATATTTACAAAGTTTGTTAAAACTTTTAGTTCGTAAGTATTTTTAAGTTTTTAAGCCAAATAGATATTCGCGCACGTGCTTTTTAACATACAATTTTATTTGTCGTGATTTTTTGCGTTATCTAGCACTAAGATATTCGTGGTTATATGTTTTAAATTTTTTATGTGTGCATCTTGGTTCTCTGCATTGTTTGGTAATATTTCAATTCTAACTCAATAACTAGACTTTGGGAAAAAGGGTAAAATCTGTCTATCCTCAATTATCTGTCAAGTTTCCTTTAAGATTTTCTTTGTTTCATTTTAAAATCCACATAATTTTGTTGACTTTAGGGATTGGTGTGTTTCTTTAAGAATTTTAAGCGTGTTAGTTTTGTCTAACTAGGTTTTTTTTATGTATCAATATTTCCGTCTTGATTGTTTGCTTAACTAGGGATTGGTGTTTCTTTAAGAATTTTAAGCATGAGAGTTTGCTTAACTTGGTTTTTTTATATATCAATGTTGGCATCTTGATTGTTTGTATTATCTGTTATAACGTGGTCTTAATTCAATGACTGGATTTTGGGGTCAGGGGTGAAATTCGTATATACCAATTTAGGAGCTGATGTTATTTCCTCTGTCAGTTGTTTGATTCAAAATAATACATACGTTTCAAGGCCTAATTGTATATTTATAGCCCTAAAAAATTGGTACATTGTCGTTGGCCTAATTGATACTATTTTATTTCTATAGGTGATATTTTTTGAAAGTTTTTAATCCTAAAGAGATTCATTACTATGGTTTTCCAGAAATCTGTAGACCTAATTAGGATCTTTTTATTTGTATAGTTCTAAAAATCTGGTACATTTTTGTTGGCCTAATTGGTATATTTTTTTTTTCTATTGTTGATATTGTTTGTTTAGTTTTAAAGCCTAAAGATATTCATTACTCTGGTTTTTTAAGGTATTCATTTATCATTCTTGGTTACGTGTTTTGTCCACAATAACTTATATTTTTATTTATTGATTCGTATTTGGGGGCAGGGGTGAAATCTGTAGATCCTCATTAACTGGTCAGTTTTGCTACTAATCTTTTTTATTAGAAATTATCTACAGTTTCTTTAATCTTTTAGTTGGTAATTCTTTTTAAATTATTAATCCAAAAAGATTTTGATCATCGAGTTTTTTAACGTGCTATTTTATTTGTCGTAGTTCTTTGATTTATCTGGCCATTCGTGATTATGTGTTTAAACATTTCCATTTATACATCTTGGTTCTTTTCAATATTTAGCAATATATCGATTTTAACATTATGACCAGACTTTGGGGCAAGGGGTGAAATAAGTCGATCCCCAATGACCTGTCAATTTTTCTTCAGACTTTCTTTGTTTCGTTTTAAATTCCTCATAATTTTGCTAACTTAATGGATTTGTGTTTCTTTTCAATTTGTAAGCTTAAGGGTTTGCATAACTACGTTTTTTAGGTATAATTTTTTCCGTCTTGATTCTTTGTAATATATGTTATAACGATATCTTAATTCAATAGAACTAGATTTTGGAGTAGGGGTTAAATCCTTATATCTCCATTTAGTAGTGTATTGTGTTTCTTGTTTTAACTGTTAGATTTGAAACGATACATAATTTTATTAACCTAATTGGGACCTTTTTATTTGTATAGTTCTAAAAATCTGGTACATTTTGTTGGCCTAATTGGTATATTTTTTTGTTCTATTGTTGATATTATTTGTTTAGTTTTAAGGCCTAAAGATATTCATTTATCATTCTTGGTTACATGTTTTGTCCACTATAACTTATATTTCTATTTATTGATTAGTATTTGGGGGGAGGGGTGAAATCTGTAGATCCTCATTAACTAGTCATTTTTGTTACCAATCTTTTTTATTAGAAATTATCTGCAGTGTGTTTAATCTTTTAGTTAGTAATCCTTTTTAAATTATTAATTTAAAAAGATTTTCATCGTCTCGTTTTTTAATGTACTATTTTTTTTGTCATGGTTCTTTGCATTATCTGGCCATTCGTGGTTATGTATTTAAAAATTTCCCGTTTATACGTCTTGGTTTTTTTCAATATTTAACAATATTTCGATTTTAACACGATGACAAGACTTTTGGGCAAGGGGTGAAATCTGTCAATCCCCATCGATCTGTCAATTTTTCTTCACACTTTCTTTGTTTCATTTTAAATTCCTCATAATTTTGCTAACTTAATGGATGTGTATTTCTTTTCAATTTTTAAGCCTAAGGGTTTGCATAACTACGTTTTTTAGGAATCATTTTTTCGTCTTGATTCTTTGTAATATATGTTATAACGAGATATTAATTCGATATGACTAGATTTTGGAGTAGGGGTTAAATCCATATATCTCCATTTAGTAGTGTATTGTGTTTCTTCTTTTAGCTGTTAGATTCGAAACGATACATAATTTTATTGATCTAATTGGGATCTTTTTTATTTTATAGGTCTAAAAATCTGGTACATTTTTTTGTGGCTTAATAGGTATATATATTTTTTTAGTGTTGATATTATTTGCTTAATTTTAAGGCCTAAAGATATTCATTACTCTGGTTTTTTAAGGTATTCATTTATCATTTTTGGTTACGTGTTTTCTCCACAATAAGTTCTATTTTTATTTATTGATTAGTATTTGGGGGCAGAGGTGAAATCTGTCAATTTTCTTTCAGACTTTCTTTGTTTCATTTTAAATTCCCTCACAATTTTACTTACCTAATGGATTGGTATTTCTTTTCAATTTTTAAGCGTAAGTGATTGCATAACTAGGTTTTTTATGTATCATTTTTTCCGTCATGATTTTTTTTATTTTATGCTATAATGAGGTCCTAATTCAATGACTAGATTTTGGGGTCAGAGTTGAGATTCATATATCATCATTTAGTAGTTGATTGTATTTCTTCTTTTGGTTGTTTGATTCGAAATAATAAATAATTTTATTGGCCTAATTGCTACATTTTTATTTTCAATCTTCTACAAAATTAGTACATTCCTTTTTGGCCTAATTGCTACATTTTATTTTTATTTTTAATACTTTTTATTTAGTTTTTAATACTTCTTGGTTACATGTTTTGTCTAGAATAACTTATGTTTTAATTTATTGACTAGAATTTGGAGGCTGTGGTGAAATCCGTAGATCCCATTAACGAGTCATTTTCCAATCGATTTTCTTTTTTTGATTTGAATTTGTCCATAGTTCGTTAAACTTTTAGTTCGTAATCCTTTTTAATGTTTTAAGCCAAATAAATATTCTCAGCCGAGTTTTTTAGCATATAATTTTATTTGTCGTGGTTCTTTGTATTTTTTGGTACTAGGATATTCGTGGTTATGTGTTTCAAATTTTCCGTTTATGCATATTGGTTCTCTGCATTATTTGACAGTATTTTGAGTTTAACTCCATGACTAGATTTGGGGAAAGGGGTGAAATATGTTGATCCTCAGAGATCTGTCAATTTACTTTCAAACTTTCTTTGTTTCATTTTAAATTCTTCAGAATTTTGCTAACTTAATGGATTGGTGTTTCCTTTCAATTTTTAACGTAAGTGTTTGCATAATTAGGTTGTTTATATATCATTTTTTCTGTCTTGATTCTTTGTATTTTTTGTTATAACGAGGTTGTAATTCAATGACTAGATATTGGGGTTAAGGGTGAGATCCGTATATCCTTATTTAGTAGTTGATTTTATTTTCTCTTTCGGTTATTTGATTCGAAACGGTACATAAGTTTATTGGTCTAATTGATACATATTTATTTTTATAGTTCTAAAAAATTGGAACATTTCTGTTGCTTTAATTAGTACATTATTATTGATAATTTTTTGTTTATTTTTTAAGACAAAATTTTTATTAATGTGGGTTTTTATGGTATTCGTTTATCTTTATTGGTTACATGTTTTGTCTAGAATAACTTATGTTTTAATTTATTGACTAGAATTTGGGGGCAGGGGTGAAATCTGTACATCCCCATTAACTAGTCATTTTTCCTATCGATTTTCTTTTTTTGATTTGAATCTAACAAAGTTTGTTAAAATTTTTAGTTCGTAATCATTTTTAAATTTTTAAGCCAAATAGATATTCACGTACGAGTTTTTTAACATACCATTTTCTTTGTCGTGATTCTTTGCATTATCTAGCACTAGGATATTCGTGGTTATGTGTTTTAAATTTTTTGTGTGTGCATCTTGGTTCTCTGTATTGCTTGGTAATATTTCGATTTTAACTCAATGACTAGACTTTAGGGCATAGGGTGAAATATGTCGATCATCAATGATCTGTCAATTTTCCTTCAAACTTTCTTTGTTTCATTTTAAAATCCTCATAATTTTGTTAACTTTAGGAATTGGTGTTTCTTTAAGACTTTTAAGCATGAGTGTTTGCTTAACTAGTTTTTTAATATATCAATGTTTCCATCTTGATTGTTTGTATTATCTGTTATAACGAGGTCTTAATTCATTGACTAGATTTTTGGGTTAAGGGTGAAATCCATCTATCCCCATTTAGTAGTTGATATTATTTCATGTGTCAGTGGTTTGATTCAAAACGATACATAATTTTATTGGCCTAATTGTGTATTTATATTTTTATAGTCTTAAAAAATTGGTACATTTTCGTTGGCCTAATTGGTACTTTTTTATTTCAACAGTTGATATTTTTTTTAAGTTTTTAATCCTAAGGAGATTCATTACTATGGTTTTTCCAGGTATTCGTTTATCTTTCTTGGTTATATGTATTGTCTTGGACAACTTGTGGTTAAATTTATTGATTAGAATTTGGGGGCAAGGGTGAAATCTATAGATCCCCATCTTGAAATTATCTGTAGTTTGTCTTATTTTTTAGTTAGTATTCATTTTTAAATTTTAAAGCTAAAAAGATATTCATGGCTGAGTTTTTTAACATTCCAATTTATTTGTCGTGGTACTTTGCATTATCTGGCACAAGTATATTCATGATCGTGTTTTAATATTTTCGATTATGCATTTTGGTTCTCCGCATTATTTGGCAATATTTTGGTTTTAACTCTATGATTAGACTTTAGGGCAAGGGGTAAAATATGTTGATCCCCAATGATTTGTCAATTTTTCTTCAAACTGTTTTTGTTTCATTTTAAATTCCTCATAATTTTACTAACTTAATGGATTTGTGTTTCTTTTCAATTTGTATACCTAAGGATTGGCATAACTACGTTTTTTAGGTATCAGTTTTTCCGTCTTGATTCTTTGTAATATATGCGATAACGAGATCTAAATTGAATATGACTAGATTTTAGGGTAGGGGTGAAATCCGTATATCTCCATTTAGTAGTGTATTGTGTTTCCTCTTTTGGCTGTTAGATTCGAAACGATACATAATTTTATTGACCTAATTGGGATATTTTTAGTTGTATAGTTCTAAAAATCCAGTAGATATTTGTTGGCCAAGTTGATACATTTTTTTTTCTTTTGTTGATATTCTTTGTTTAGTTTTAAAGCTTAAAGATATTCATTACTCAGGTTTTTTAAGGTATTCATTTTTCATTCTTGGTTATGTGTATTGTCCACAATAACTTATGTTTTTATTTATTTATTAATATTTGGGGGCCAAGGTCAAATCTGTAGATCCCCATTAAGTGGTCATTTTTCCTGCCAATCTTTTTAATAGAAATTATCTGCAGTTTGTTTAATCTTTTAGTTGGTAATTCTTTTTAAATTATTAATCCAAAAAGAGTTTCATCGTCGAGTTTTTTAATGTGCTATTTTGTTTAATGTGGTTCTTTACATTATCTGGCCATTTGTGGTTATGTTTAAAAATTTTCGTTTATACATTTTGGTTCTTTGCAATATTGATTAATATTTCAATTTTAACTCGATGACAAGACTTTTGGGCAAATGGTGAAATCTTTTGAGACTGTCTTTGTTTCATTTTAAAATTTCTCACAATTTTGCTGACCTAATGGATTAGTGTTTCTTTTCAATTTGTAAGCATAAGTATTTGCATAACTAGGTTTCTTATGTATCCTTTTTTCCATCTGGATTTTTTATATTTTATGCTATAACGAGGTCCTAATTCAATGACTAGATTTTTGGGTTAGGGGTGAGATTCGTATATTCCTCATTTAGTTGTCGATTTTATTTCCTCTTTTGGTTCTTTGATTTAAAATGATAAATAATTTTATTGGCCTTTATTTTCAATCTTTTAAACAATTTGTAATTTCCTGTTGGCCTAATTGGTATATTTTTATTTTATTTTTAATACTCTTTGTTTAGTTTTTAAGCCTATGAATAATCATTACTGTTGTTTTTTATGGTATTCGTTTATCTTTCTTGTTTACATGTTTTGTAGAGAATTTGGAGGCAGGGGTGAAATCCTTAGATCCCATTAACTGGTCTTTTTTACAACTGGTTTTCTTTTTTTTATTTGAATTTGTCCATAGTTCGTTAAGACTTTTAGTTCGTAATCCTTTTTTATTTTTTAAGCCAAACAAATATTCATGATCGAGTTTTTTAGCATACCATTTTATTTATCTTGGTTCTTTGTATTTTCTGGTACTAGGATATTAGTGGTTATGTGTTTCAAATTTTCCGTTTATGCATCTTGGTTCTCTGCATTATTTGACAATATTTCGATTTTAACTCCATGACTAGATTTTGGGGCATGGGGTGAAATCTGTTGATCTTCAGAGACCTGTCAATTTTCTTTCAGACTTTCTTTGTTTCGTTTTAAATTCCTCACAATTTTGCTAACTTTAATGGATTGGTGTTTCTTTTCAATTTTTATACGTAATTGTTTGCATAACTAGGTTTTTTATATATCATTTTTTCTCTCTCGATTCCTTGTATTTTTTGTTAAAACGATGTCCTAATTCAATGATTAGGTATTGGGGTCAGGGGTGAGATCCGTATATCTTTATTTGGTAGTTTATTTTATTTCCTCTTTTGGTTATCTGATTCGAAACGGTACATAATTTTATTAGCCTAATTGGTACATTTTTATTTTTGTAGTTTTAAAAAATGGGTACATTTTTTTGGCTTAATTGGTACATTTTTATTTTTATTTTTGATATCTTTTTTTTTAGTTTTTAAAGCAAAGAATATTTATTACTTTCAATTTTTATTTTTGATATCTTTTTTTTTAGTTTTTAAAGCAAAGAATATTTATTACCGTGGGTTTTTAAGTTATTTGTTTATCTTTCCTGGTTACATGTTTTGTCTAGAATAACTTATGTTTTAATTTATTGACTAAAATTTGGGGGCATGGGTGGAATCTATACATCCCCCATTAACTGGTCATTTTTTTTGCCGATTTTCTTTTTTTAATTTGAATCTATACAAAGTTTGTTAAAACTTCAAGTTCGTAATCATTTTTAAATTTTTAAGCCAAATAGATATTCACGCACGAATTTTTTAACATACCATTTTCTTTGTCGTGATTCTTTGCATTATCTAGCATTAGGATGTTTGTGGTTGTGTTTTAAATTTTTTGTTTGTACATCTTTGTTATCTTCATTGTTTGGTAATATTTCGATTTTAACTCAGTTACTAGACTTTAGGGCAAAGGGTGAAATCTGTCGATCCTTAATGATATGCCAATTTTCCTACAAACTTTATTTGTTTCATTTTAAAATCCTCATAATTTTGTTTAGTTTAGGGATTGGTGTTTCTTTAAGAATTTTACGTATGAGAGTTTGTTTAACTAGGTTTTTTTATGTATCAATGTTTCCATCTTGATTGTTTGTATTATCTGTTATAACGAGGTCTTAATTCAATAACTAGATTTTGGGGTCAGGGGTGAAATCTGCATATCCCCATTTAGTAGTTGATATTATTTCCTGTCGGTGGTTTGATTCAAACAATACATAATTTTATTGGCCTAATTGTCGATTTATATTTTTTATAGTTCTAAAAAATTGATACATTTTTCGTTGGCCTAATTGCTACTTTTTTATTTTTATAGTTGATATTTTTTGTTAGGTTTTTAATCCTATGGAGATTCATTACTATGGTTTTTTCAAGAATTTGTTTATCTTTCTTGGATATGTATATTGTCTTGGACAACTTGTCGTTAAATTCATTGATTAGAATTTGAGAGCAAGGGTGAAATCTATAGATCCTCATCTTGAAATTTTCCGCAGTTTATTTTATTTTTTAGTTAGTATTTCTTTGTAAATTTTAAGGCTAAAAAGATATTCATGGCAGAGTTTTTTAAACATTCCAATTTATTTGTCGTGGTACTTTGCATTATCTGGCACAACTATATTCATGGTCGTGTTTTAAGATTTATGTTTATTCGTTTTGGTTTTCTGCATTATTTTGTAATATTTCAATTTTAACTCTATGATTAAACTTTAGGGCAAGGGGTGAAACCTGTCTATCCCAATGATCTGTCAATTTTTCTTCAGCCTTTCTTTGTTTCATTTTAAATTCTTCATAATTTTACTAACGTAATGGATTTGTGTTTCTTTTCAATTTTAAGTCTAACGGTTTGCATAACCACATTTTGTAGGTATCATTTTTTCTATCTTGATTCTTTGTAATTTATGTTGTAACGAGATGTTAATTCAATATGATTAGATTTTCGGGTAGGTGTGAAATTTGTATATCGCCATTTAATAGTGTATTTGTATTTCTTCTTTTGGCTGTTGGATTCGAAACAATAGATAATTTGTTGACCTAATTGGGTGAAATTTGTTGATCCCAAAGATCTGTCAATTTCGTTTCAGACTTTCTTTATTTCATTTTTAATTCCTTATAAAATTTGCTGACCTAATAGATTGGTGTTTCTTTTTTATTTTTAAGCCTAATAGTTTTTCACAACCAGTTCTTTATGTATCATTGTTTCCATCTTCATTCTTCATATTATCTTCATTCTTCGTATTATCTTTTGTAACAAGGTCTTAATTCAATGACTAGATTTTGGAGTCAATAGTGACATCCGTATATCCCCATTTAGTAGTTGATTTTAGTTTTTTTTTTTTGTTTGATTAGAAACGATACATTATTTAATTGGCCTAATTTGTTTTTTTTTATTTTTGTAGTCCTAAAAAATTGGTACTTTTTTTTTGCATAATTGGTACATTTCTATTTTTCTGGTTGATGCTCTTTGTTTAGTTTTTAAGCCTAATGATATTCATTGTTGTGGTTTTTTAAGGCATTTGTTTATCTTTTCTGATGACGTGTTTTTTCTAAAATAAATTATATTTTAATTTATTGGCTAGAATTTTGCGGCAGCGGTGAATTTTGTAGATCCTCGTTAACTGGTTATTTTTCCTACCTATTTTATTTTATTTATTTGATATTTTACATAGTTTGTTTAATCTTTTAGCTGGTAATCATTTTTAAATTTTTACGCCAAACTAGATATTCATGACGGAGTTTTTTAACGTATCATTTTATTTATCGTGGTTCTTTATATTATTTGGCACTATCATATTTTTAGTTATGTGTTTTAAGATTTCCGTTTATGCATATTGGTTCTTTGTAAAAATTTGTCAATTTTCCATCAAACTTTCTTTATTTTATTCTAAATTCCTCATAAATTTTTTGACTTAATGGATTGGTATTTCTTTTCAATTTTTAAGCCTAAGAGGTTGCATATATAGGTTTTTTATATATTGGTGTTTCTTATGTATCATTTTTTCCGTCTTTGTTCTTCGTATTATCTGTTATGACGAGGTTTAATTCAATAACTAGATTTTGGGGTTGGGGGTGAAATCTATATATCCCTATTTAGTAGTTGATTTTATTTCCACTTTGGTTGTTTGATTTGAAACAATACTTAGTTTTATTGGCCTAATTGATACATTTTTATTTTTATAGATCTTAAAAATTGTACATTTTTTGTGGCCTAAGTTATACATTTTTATTTTTATTTTTATTGTTGATATTTTTTGTTTAGTTTTTTAGCCTAAAGATATTCATTATTGTGGTTTTATATAGTAATCGTTTATGTTTTTTGGTCACTTCTTTTGTCAATAACAACTTATGTTTTAATTTATTGACTAGAATTTGAGAGCAATGGTTAAATTTGTAGATCCTCATTAACTGGTCATTTTTCCTATAGATTTTATTTTTGTCATTCGAAAGTTTTCATAATTTGTTTAATCTTTTAGCTGGTAATCCTTTTAAATTTTTAAAGCATAAAAGATAGTCATAGCCAAGTTTTTTAACATACAATTTTATTTGTCATGGTTCTTTGCATTATTTGACATAAGGATGATCATGGTTATATGTTTTAAGATTTTTGTTTATGCGTCATAGTTCTCTATATGATTTAACAATATTTCGGTTTAGACATGAAGCGTGAAATCTGTTGATCCCCAATGATCTGTCAATTTTCTTTCAGACTTTTTTGTTCTCATAATTTTGCTGACTTAATAGATTGGTGTTTTTTTTCTTTTTGGATTTAAAATTATCCATAGTTTGTATGATCTTTTAATTGGTAGTCCTTTTTAAATTTTAAGCCAGAAAGATATTCATGACCGAGCTTTTTAATGTACCATTTTTTTTGTCATGGTTCTTGTCATTATCTAGTACTAGGATGTTAGTGGTTATGTATTTTAAGATTTCCGTTTATGTATCTTGGTTCTCTACATTATTTGGTAATATTCAATTATAAGTCAATGACTAGACTTTGGGGCAAAGGGTTGAATCTGTCCATCCCCAAACATCTATCAATTTTCCTTTAGACTTTCTTTGTTTCATTTTTAATTCTTCATAAATTTTTTGACTTAATGGATTGGTGTTTCATTTAAATTTTTAAGTTTAAGAGTTTGCATAACTAGGTTTTTTATGTATCATTGTTTCCATTTTGAATTTTCATATTATTTATTATAACGAGGTCTTCATTCAATGGCAAGATTTTGGGGTTACGGATGAAATCCGTATATCCCTATTTATTATTTAATTTTATTTGGTCTTTTGGTTGTTTGATTCGACATGTTACATAATTTTAACTGGCCTATTTGGTACATTTTTATTTCTGTGGTCTTAAAAAATTAATACATTTTTGTTGGCCTAATTTTTTATTTTATAGTAGATATTCTTTGTTTAGTTTTTAAGCCTAAGGATATTCATTATTGTGGTTAATTTATATATTCGTTTATCTTTCTTGGTTACGTGTTTTGTTTAGAATAATTATGTTTTAATTTATTGACTAGAATTTGAGGACATGGGTGAAATCTGTAGATCACCATTAATATTTTAGTTGGTAATCATTTTAAAAATTTTAAGCCAAAAAGATATTCATGGTCTAGTTTCTTAGCATAAATTTATTTGTCGTGGTTGTTTCTATTATCTGGCACTATGATATTTGTGATTCTGTATTTCAAGATTTTCGTTTATGCATCGTGGTTTTCTGCATTATTTGGCAATATTTCGGTTTTAATTCTATGACTAGACTTTGGGGCTAGTGGTAAAATCTGTCGATCCCCCAAGATCTCGGAATTTTCCTTCATACTATGTTTCATTTTAAATTTCTCATAATTTTGCAGGTTTGATTTGAAGCGATACTTAGTTTTATTGGCTTAATTGACATATATATATATATTTTTATATAGATCTTAAAAATTGTACATTTTTTGTAGCCTAAGTTATACATTTTTATTTTTATTGTTGATATTCTTTGTTTAGTTTTTTAGCCTAAAGATATTCATTACTGTGGTTTTATATAGTAATCGTCTATGTTTTTTGGTTACTTCTTTTGTCAAGAACAACTTCTGTTTTAATTCATTAACTGGTTATTTTTCGTTTAGATTTTATTTTTTTTATTCAAAATTTTTCATAGTTTGTTTAATCTTTTAGCTGGTAATCCTTTTAAAATTTTAAAGCATAAAAGATAGTCATAGCCGAGTTTTTTAACATACCATTTTATTTGTCATGGTTCTTTATATTATTTGGCATAAGGATGATCATGGTTATGTGTTTTAAGATTTTTGTTTATGCGTCATGGTTCTTTACATTATTTGACAATATTTCGGTTTAGATATGGAAGTGAACGGTGAAATTTGTTGATCCCCAGTGATTTGTCAATTTTCTTTCAGACTTTTTTGTTCTCATAATTTTGCTGACTTAATGCATTGGTGTTTTTTTTCTTTTTGGATTTAAAATTATCCATAGTTTGTATAATCTTTTAGTTGGTATTCTTTTTAAAAATTTAAGCCAAAAAGATATCATGACCGAGCTTTTTAATGTACCATTTTTTTGTCATAGTTCTTGTCCTTATGTTTTAATTTATTGACTAGAATTTGAGGGCTTGGGTGAAATCTGTAGATCACCATTAATATTTTAGTTGGTCATCGTTTTTAAAATCTGAAGCCAAAAAGATATTCATGGTCGAGTTTCTTAACATACATTTATTTGTCATGGTTGTTTCTATTATCTGGCACTATGATATTTATGATTCTGTATTTCAAGATTTCCGTTTATGCATCGTGGTTCTCCACATTATTTGGCAATATTTCGGTTTTAACTCTATGACTAGACTCTGGGGCAAGTGGTAAAATCTGTCGATCCTCAAAGATCTCGTAATTTTCTTTCACACTTTGTTTCATTTTAAATTTCTCATAATTTTGCAAACAAGGTTTTTAAGCCTAACAATTCGTATAACTAGGTATTTTATGTATATTTGTTTTCGTCTTCATTCTTTGTATTATCTGCAATAATGATGTTTTAATTCAATGACTACATTTTGGGGTCAAAGGGTGAAATTTGTATTTCCCCATTTCAAAACGATACACAATTTTATTAGCGTAACTGGTACATTTTTATAGGAGATATTTTTTGTTTATATTTTAAGACTAATGATATTCATTACTGTTGTTTTTTAAGGTATTTGTTTATCTTTCTTGATTACATGTTTTGTCTAGAATAACTTATATTTTATTTTATTAACTAGAATTTATGTGCTGGGGTGAAATTTGTAATTCCCCATTAACATGTCATTTTTCAAACTGATTTTCTTGTTTTGATTTGAAATTATCCATAGTCTGTTTAATATTTTAGTTGGTATTCCTTTTTAAAAGTTTAAGCTAGAAAGATGTCTATGGCCGAGTTTTTTACCTTACCATTTTATTTGTCGTGGTTCTTGCATTATCTGGCACAAGGATCTTTGTTGTTTTGTGTTTTAAGATTCCGTTTATGCATCTTGGTTCTCTGCATTAGTTGGTAATATTTTAGTTTTAACTCAGTGATTAAACTTTGGGGCAAGGGGTGAAATATGTCTATCCCCAAGGATCTATCAATTTTTCTTCAGACTTACTTTGTTTCATTTTATATTCTTCATAATTTTACTAACTTAACTGCTTAGTGTTTCTTTTTAATTTTTAAACCTAAGAGTTTGTCTAACTAGGTTTTTTATGTATTCATTATGTTCGTCTTGGTAGTTAGTATTTTCTGTTATAACGAGATCTTAATTCAATGACTAGATTTTGGGGTCAGGGGTGAAATCTATATATCCTCATTTCGAAATTTATTTTATTTTCTCCTTTTGTCCTAAATTTAGTGTTATAGTCCTAAAAATTTAGTGCATTATCTAGCAAAAAAGATATTTATGGGTGATTTTTTTATGTATGATTTTATTTGTTGTGGTTCTTTGCATTATCTAGCATACGAATATTTATCGTTGTGTTTTAAGATTTCTATTTATACATCTTGGTTCTCTCCATTATTTGGCAATATTTCGGAATTAACTCATTGACTAGACTTTGGGACAAGGGGTGAAATATGTCTATTCCTCATAGATATATCAATTTTCCTTCAAACTTTATGGATTGGTTTCTTTTCAATTTTTTAACCTAAGAGTTTTCATAACTAGTTTTTTTATATATCATTGTTTCCGTCTTGATTATTTATATTATCTGTTATAATGAATTCTTAATTCAATGACTAGATTTTGGAGACAGGAACGAAATCCGCACATCCTCATTTATTAGTTGATTTGATTTCGTCATTTGTTTCGCCCCGATTCTTTGCATTGTTTAGCTTAAAATATGTCTTAACTCAATAACTATATTTTATGGTCAACTATGTAATACGTAGATTATTATTAATGTCATTTTTCCTTTCAGTTTTTGTTGTTTGATTTGGTTTTATCAATGCTTTCTAAACAATATGGGTTATTATTTCCTTTTATTGTTGTAAGTCAAACAATATTCATAGCTTGGTTTTTAAATATACCATTTCAGTTTGCTTGGTTTTTTTTATTGGTTGGCATTACATTTACGTTTCAATTTAATCAAAAACTTTGCGGTTAGGGGTGAAATCTGCGGATCCTTATTTATACTGTCTACCTTTCGATCTTTTGCATTTTGGTTAATTTTATTTACAGCTTTGTATAACTTTTTGTATTTCAATTTAATTAGAATACTTTGTGGTCGGGGTTGAAATCGTGGATCCTTATTTATAAGTCGATTTGTCTTTTGACCTTTGTGTAACTTTTTATATTTCAATTTAATTATAATACTTTGTGGTCGGGGGTGAAATTGTGGATCCTTATTTATGAGACGATTTGCCTTTTGAACTTTTTTTGTTTAAGTGGAAGGTAATCATAATTTTGTCTGACTTTTTATGTTCATCTTTCTTGGTTACGCGTATTATCTAGAATAACTGGTCATTTTTACTACTGATTTTTTTTCAGATTTCAAATTATTCATAGTTATCTTAATTTTTTACTGCCCATTTTGTTTCATTTTAAATTTCTCATAATTTTGCTGACTTTATGGATTTGGTGTTTCTTTTTAATTTTTAAGCCAAAGAGTTTTCATTCAATGACTAGATTTTTAGTCAAGGGTGAGGGTGAAATTCGTATATCCCCATTTAGTAGTTTATTTTATTTAAACTTTTGGTTGTTTGATTTGAAATGATATATAATTTTATTGGCCTAATTGATACATTTTAATTTTTATAGTTCTAAACGATAATTAGTAACTAAGTTGATTCATATGTCATTTTATTTGCCTCAGTTCTTTGCATTGTTTAGCCTACTATATGTCTTAACTAAATAACTAAACTTTGTGGTCGAAGGTGAAATCCGTAGATCCTTATTAATTTGTCATTTTTCCATTCAGTTTTTAGAACTATCAATGCTTTCTTCACATTATGGGTTATTGCTTCTTCTTTTTTTGTTGTAAGTCAAAGGATATTCGTAGCTTGGTTTTTTAATGTACCATTACTCGGTTCTTTTTATTAGTTGGCATTACTTATGTTTCAATTTAACGAAAAAGCTTTGGGCTTAGGGGTGAAATTCATAGATCCTTATTTATAAGTTCATTTGCCTTTCGATCTTTTGCATTTCAATGGACGGTATTCTTACTTTTTGTATTTCAATTTAATTACAAGAATTTGTGGTCGAGGGTGAAATCTGTGGATTCTTATTTATAAGTCGATTTGCCTTTTGATCTTTTGTGTTTAAGTTGAAGTTATTCATAATTGTCTGACATTTTTTGTTGATATTCTTTGTTTAATTTTTAAGCCTAAGGATATTCATTACTGAGGTTTTTTAAGATAATCATTTGTCTTTTTTGGTTACGTGTATAGTATAGAATAACTTATTTTTTAATTTATTGACTAGAATTTAGGGGCTCGGGTGAAATCTATAGATCCTCATTAACTGGTCATTTTTCCTACCAATTTTTTTTTTGTGATTTGAAATTTTCCATAGTTTGTTTAATCTTTTAGTTGGTATTCGTTTTTAAATTTTTTAAGCAAAAATGATATTCATGGCCAAGTTTTTTTACTTACCATTTTATTTATCGTAGTTCTTTGCATTATCTGGCACTAGATTATTCGTGGCTATGTGTTTTACTATTTCTGTTGTTACATCTTAGTTCTCTATATTATTTTAGAATATTTCGGTGTTTACTCCATGACTAGACTTTGGGGCAAGGGGTGAAATCTACCGATTCCCAAATATCTATCAATTTTCCTTCAGACTTTCTTTGTTTCATTTTAAATTCTTCATAATTTTGATGACTTTAAGGATTGTTATTTCTTTAAAATTTTTAAGCCTAATAGTTTTCAAAATAAGGTTTTTTTATGTATTATTGTTTCCATCTTGATTATTTGCATTATCTATTATGACGAGATCCCCCATTAACTTGTCCATTTTCCTTCTGATTTTCTATGTTTGATTTTAAATTATCCTTATGTTTTATTTAATCATTTTGTAGATATTCCTTTTCAATTTTTAAGGTTTTTCATATATCATTTTATCGGTCTTGGTTCCTTTCATTGCCTGTTAAAACTAGGTCTTAATACAATGACAAGACTTTGGGTTTAGCGATGAAATCCATATATCCCCATTTATTAGTGTTTCAAAAAGTGTTAGGCGGCACCTAGGGGACCAAGGGGATCCAGGCCGCCAAGCACCTAGGCGAGCGCCCTGAACCTAGGCGGCCCAATTGATTAAAAAAAAACTGATGAAAAAATTGATGAGTGATGACTGATAATGATTAATCCATAAGAATTTTGATAAAGACCATAATCCATAAGACCATAATCCCAGTTAAAAAAATAGATAGAAGTCAAGAAGAGAATTTTGATAGTCCATATTTTCATGCAATGTTAAAACAATAAAACCATACAAGCATACACTGATAGTCTGATACACTGTAGGCTGTACACATAAAAGTTAGATAGTAGAACGAGAAACTAGAAAGTAGAACGAGAAATTAAAAATAAAAAAATATATATCAAAAAATTCAAAAAATATACAGTCTGGGATACAATAGTCAACACTCAACACCAAGAGTCTTCACTCTTCAATCACCATCATCATCATCAGACATTTTTCTTCTTTTATTAGTCGATTTTCCTTCCTTTTTTTCGTTGTTAGATTTGAAATGATACATAATTTTGTTGATTTAATTGTTTGATATGCCTATTTATTTTTTTAATCCTAAAGGATAGTTCTCGAGGTTTTTCTGGTGTCCATGGTGTCCATTTATTTTCTCGTGTCTTTGCATTGTTTAGCATAAGATTAGTCATAATTCAAAATTGAATTTTTGGGTTTAGCAGTGAAAATGGAATGTGTAGATCCTTCATTAATTTGTCGTTTTTCTTCCTAATTTTTGTTGTTTGATAGTAAATCATATATACATTGTTTACGTGCATGCTACTATTTGTTTTTCTCATTGTAAGTCAAAGGACATTCATAGTTGAGTTTTTTAATATACCCTTTTATTTGTCTCGGTTCTTTTCATTAGTTGACATTCTTATATTTCAGTTTAATTACAAAACATCGGGGTTAGGAGTGAAATCCGTGGATCCTTATTTATAAGTTGATTTGCCTTTCGATCTATTGCGTTTCAGTTGAAATATTCTGAATAATTTTGTCTGACTTTTTTGTATTCTTTTTTTAATTTTAAGCCTAAGGATATTCATTACTTAGTTTTTTAGGACATCTTTTTATCTTTCTTGGTTACGTGCATGGTTTGACATAACCTAAGTTTTAGTTCAATGATTAGATTATGAGGTAGAGTTGTGATCCGTAAATCCCCATTAATTGGTCAATTTTCCTTCCAATTTTCTTTGGTTGATTTGTAATTATCCATAGTTTTGTTTAATCTTTTTGTTGATATTTCTTTGTTTTTTTTTAGCCAAAAAAGATATTCATGGTGGAGATTTTTAAAGTACCCTTTTATTTGTCTTGGTTCATTACATTGCTTGGCATTGAGATATCCCTGGCTTAAGTGGCTCAAGATTATTTCTTATCCATATTGGTTCTATGCAGTATATGGCAATATTTTGGTTTTAACTCAATGACTAGACATTGGTGACATGGATGAAATCTGTAGATTCCTATAGATTTGTCGATTTTTCCTTAGACTATGTTTCATTCGACATTGTCCATAATTTTGCTGACTGTATGGATTGTTCCTTTTTAGTTTTTTAAGCCTAAGGATATTTATTGTTGGTTGTTTATGTATCATCTTAACTACCTTTTTCTTTGAATATTTTGCTAAAACTATATCTTAATCTAATGATTAGACTTTGTGGTTAGGGTGCAATTTATATATTCCCATTTAGTAGTCCATTTTCCTTTTTCTTTATGTTGTTTAATTTGAAACGATACATAAAATTTTTGACTTAATTGTTTGATATACCTCTTTATTTTTTAATCATAAAGAATGGTTCGTGATTGAGGTTTTTCATATGTCATTTTATTTGTTTAACATAAGATATGTATTAACTCAATAACCGGATTTTGGCGTCAGAGGTGTAATTTGTAGATCCCTCATTAATTTGTCATTTTCCCTTCTAGTTTTCATTGTTTGATTTAAAATTGTCAATACTTTGTTTACATTATGGGTTATTATTTCTTTTTATTTTTATAACTCAAAGTACTTTTATAGCTAAGTTTTTTAATATATACTTTTATTTGTCTTGGCTCTTTACATTAGTTGGCATTACTTATATTTCAATTTAATTACAATACTTTTTTGTTAGGGGTGAAATATATGGATCTTTATGTATAAGTCGATTTGCTTTTTGATATTTTGTCTTTAAGACATCCTTTTATTGTGTTTGGTTACATGTATTTTCTATCATAACTTATGTATTATGTATCAATTCAATGACTAGACTTTAGGGGCAAGGGTGAATCTGCAGATCGCCATTAACTGGTCAATTTTCGTACTGATTTTATGTGTTTCATTTGAAACTTGTCTATAGTTTGTTTAATCTTTTATTTAATATTCTTTTTTAAATATTCAAGCCAAAAAGATATTCATAGTCGAGATTTTTAAGGTACCCTATTATTTGTCTTGGTTCCTTGCATTGTCTGGCACTAGGATATTTGTAGCTTAATGTTTTAAGATTTTCCTTTATCCATATTCGTTCTTTGCATTATGTGGCAATATTTTGGTTTTAACTCAAGGGCTGGACTTTGGGAGCATGGGGGAAATCTATATATCCCCATAGATTTGTCAATTTTTCCTTCAGATTTTTTTGGTTCATTTTAAATTCCTTATAATTTTATTGAATTTATAGATTGGTGCTCTTTTTAAATTTTTTAAGTATAAAAATGCTCATGAGTAGACTTTTTTTAGGTATAATTTTGTCATTCTTGGTTATTTGCATTATCAGTTATAACTAGGTCTTATTTCAATAATTAGATTTTGGGGTCAAGGATAAAATTTGTATATCTCCATTTATTAGTCGATTTTATTTCCTCCTTTTGTTGTTTGATTTGAAGCGATTCATAATTTTGTTGACTTAATTAGTACCTTCTAATTTTTATGATCTTAAAGGATACTTTGTAATATAGGGAAATTTGAGGTAACAATAAAATCCACAAGAAACAAAGCTAAACACAAGTTCTAAAGAAATCATAGGTTTCTTTTCCACACCCAAGTTAGGGTTGAAAAAGCCTATAATTTTCCCTTTTTCAATTTCTAAAAATCATATGTAATCCCTCTCAAGACCCCACATATCTTATATATATATATATATATAAAATTCAAATGTTCTAGAACATTACTTGTGCATACAATGATTAAAATAACATATTTATCATATCCTAAACTTAAATTTTATAATGACAAATTTACCCTTATGACTAGTACCCGTGAATAGTACTCATGAATAATACTTGTAAATAGTTTTCATGGAATAAACAAAAAAATATAAGAAAAACCTAGAATCCCTAAAAAATAAAAACCCTAGAATCCGTAAAAACTAATAGCCCTAAAAGTAAACTAGAATTTAAGCAAACAATAATATACATCCTTTAAAGTTGAATAAAAATAAAGAAAAAGAACAATTTTTCCCTCCATTACTTTGTGACTGAGCTGCTTCAGGTGTCCTTTTATTGGCCAAAATGCTTTGTATTGTTTAGCATTAGATATGTGTTAAATCAATAGCTGGCTTTTAGGCTCAGTGGTGAAATCCTTAGATCCTTTATTAATTTGCCGTTTTTCCATCCATTTTTTGTTATCTGATTTGCTAGTATATATGCAATATGCATTATTATTCATATTTATTGTTGTTAGTCAAAGGATATTTATAGCTGAGTTTTTTAAGATACCATTTTATTTGTCTTTGTTCTTTTCAGTGGTTGGCATTAATTATATTTCAATTTAATTACAAAACTTTAGGGCCTAGGGTAAAATCTATGGACCCTTATTTGTTAATCGATTTGCCTTTCGATCTTTTGTGAATAATTTTGTCTGATTTTTTTGTTGATATTCTTTTTTATTTTTAATTTTAAGGATTAATTACTTTGTTTTTTAGGGCATCTTTCATAACTTAAGCTTTAGGTCAATGACAAGACTATGGGATTAGGGTTGAAATCCATATATCCCCATTCATGCATTGAGTGGCATAACTTAAGCTTTAGTTGCAAATGTTCTTTTATTCGCCCATGTTCTTTGCATTGTTTAGCATAAGATATATCTCAACTTAATAATTGGATTTTGGGGTCAGATGTGAAACCCGTAGATCCTTCATTAATTTGTTGCTTTTCTTACTAGTTTTTTCCTTGTTTGATTAGTACAATTATCAATACTTTGTTCACATTACGAGTTATTATTTCTTTTAAGTTGTAAATCAAAGGATTTTCATAGCTAAATTTTTTAAGATATTATTTTATTTGCCTTGGTGCTTTCGTTAGGTGTTATTACTTATATTTCATTTTAATTACATTACTTTGTGGTTAGGAGTGAAACTCGTAGATCATTATTTTTAAGTCGATTTCCTTTTTGACATGTTTGTGTTTCAGTTGAAATTATTTATAATTTTGTGCTTTACGTTAGGTGTTATTACTTATATTTTATTTTAATTACATTACTTTGTGGTCAGGGGTGAAACTCGTAGATCATTATTTATAAGGCGATTTCCTTTTTAGCATTTTTGTGTTTCAGTTGAAATTATTTATAAATTTTATCTAATGTTTTTGTTGATATTCTTTCTTTAATTTTTAAGCCGTAGAATATTGATTAGTGAGGTTTTCTAAGGCATATATTTTGTCTTTCTTGGGTATGTGCATTGTCTAGTACAATTTATTTTTCAGTTCAATAACTAGACTTTAGGGACATAGGTGAAATCTGTAGATCCCTATTAACTGATCAATTTTCCTACCGATTTGTTTGTTTGATTTGAAATCATCCATTATGTGTTTAATCTTTTAGTTGATATTCCTTTTTAAATTTTTTAGCCAAAAATATATTCATATTCAAGATTTTTAAGGCACCGTTTTATTTGTCTTGGTTCGTTGCATTGTCTGCCACTATAATATTTGTTGCAAAGTACTTTAAGATTTCCTTTCATCCATCTTGGTTCTTTGCATTATGTAGCGATATTTTAGTTTTAACTCAATTGCTGGACTTTGGAGATAGGGGTGAAATTCGTAAATCTCTATATATAGGTGATTTTTCTTCAGACTTTTGTTGTTTCATTTTAAATTCTTTATAATTTTGCAGACTTTATGGATTGGTGTTCGTTTTTAAGAACGTCCATGATTGGGTTTTTTACGTATCATTTTATCTGTCGTAGTTCTTTGCATTATATTCCATAACTAGCTCTTCGATTTGATTTGGGGGTCAAATGTGAGATTAATATATCCCCATTCGTTAGTCAATTTTATTTCCTCTTTTCGTTGTTTGATTTGAAATGATATATTTCAATTTAATTGCGAACTTTGCGATACGGGGTGAAATCCGTCAATCTTTATTTATAAGTCAAATTTATTTCTATATTTTGTGTCTTAGTTGAAATTATTCATAATTTTTCCGAACGTTTTTATTAATATTCTATTTTTTTTTAAGCCTAAGGATATTTATTACTTAGTTCTTTATGGTATCTTTTTGTCTTTCTTGGTTATATGGATTGTCTAGCGTAACTTATGTTTTAGTTCAGTATGTGGACTTTGGAGACAGGGTTGAAATACGTAGATCCCTATCAAGTAGTCAATTCTGATTGTCTTTGTTTGATTTGAAATTATTAGTAGTTTTGTTTAACCTTTTTTGTTGATATTCCCTTTTAATTTTTTATGCCAAAAAAGATTTTCATGGTCGAGATTTTTAGGGTACCATTTTATTTATCTTGTTTACTTGCATCGTCTAGCACTAATATATTCGTGGCTTAAGTATTTTAAGATTTTTTTTTTTATCTATCTTGCTTTTTTTATTGCTACGCAATATTTAGGTTTTAACTCAATAACTAAACTTTGGTCACATGGGTGAAATCTATAGATGCCCATAGATTTGTCAAGTTTCCTTCAGACTTTTTTTTTATTTGACTTTGCCATAATTTTGCTGACTTTATGCGTTGATGTTTCATTTTAATTTTTGCTAACTTTGGAGATAGAGGTGAAATCCGTTGATCCCCAAAGATTCCTCGATTTCATTCAGACTTTCTTTGTTTCATTTTAAATTTCTCATAGTTTTGCTGACTTTATGGATCGGTGTGCCTTTTTAATTTTTAAAGCACAAGAATATCCATGACTAGGTTTTTTGAGGTATCATTTTATCTGACTTAGTTCTTTGTATTATCTGCTATAATTAGGTCATAATTCAATGACCAGATTTTTAGGTCAAGCGTGAAATCCATATATCCCTATTTATTAGTTGATTTTTATTTCCTCTTTTAGTTGTGTAATTTAAAATATATATATATATATATATATATATATATATATATATTGACTTAATTGGTACATTTTATTTTTATAATCTTAAAATGTAGTTTATGAGTTGAGTTATTTCAGGTGTCATTTTATTCGCCCAAGTTCTTTGTATTGTTGAGTATTAGATATGTCTTAAGTCAATAACTAGAGTTTGGTATCAGGGGTGAAATCTGAAGATACTTCATTAATTTGGCTTTTTTCCTTCTGATTTTTGCTGTTTGATTTGAAATTATCAATACTTTGTTTTCAGTATTATTCATTTTTATTTTTGTAAGTCAAAAGATATTCATAAATCCGTTTTTAAATATACGTTGTCTTTGTTTTTTTCATTGGTTGGCATTACTTATGGGATGCGGTTTCTATAAGGATGCAACCTTAAACAATCCAATTAAGGCGCACCTTAAAATTTTATCATAACATGTAATTTTGTTATAAAAAATTCTTAGTATTATCTTAAAATATATTTTCATACCTAATTAGAAAATCTTAAATTCAAAAAATGGTTAAAATCAAGTCAATAGATAAATATATGAAAATCTTGAAAATGGACTGTCTAGATAATGTGTTGCAAGATGCACTATTTTCGGGACTCAAAAACTGTGCTCTTTTCATATTTATACATCTCAATGTCGAGATGATCAATTAGAGGGTTTATTCAACATTAAATCAACATTTTCGATAGCTTTTTTCGATAGTTTTTTTGAGGTGCATATGTGATTCTACATTTTAAGGTTGCAACCTTATATAAACTTTTCCCTTACTTATGTTTCAATTTAATCACAGCACTTTTGGGTCAGGGATGAAATCCATTGATAGTTATTTATAAGTTGATTTGCCATTCGATCTTTTTGTATTTCAATTGAAATTATTCATAGTTTTATCTGGTTTTTTGTTGACATTCTTTTTTATTTTAAGCCAATGATATTAATTACTTAGTTTTTTAGGGCATCATTTTGTCTTTCTTGGTTACAGACATTTTCGAACATAATTTATGTTTCTGTTCAATAACTAGACTTTCCGTTCATTTTATCTTTTATTGTTTGATTTGAAATTATTCGTTGTTTTGTTTAATCTTTTAGTTGATATTACTTTTTAAATATTTAGGCAAAAAGATATTCATGGTCAAGATTTTTAAGGTACATATTTATTTGTCTTGGTTACTTGCATTGTTTGGCACTAGGATATTCTTGACCAACTATTTTAAGATTTTTTTTTTTTATCCATTTTGGTTCTTTGTTTTATGTGGCAATATTTTGGTTTTAACTCAATGACAAGACTTTAAGGACGGGTGAAATCCACAAATCCCTATGAATTTGTCGATTTTCCTACAGGCCTTCTATGTTTTACTTTAAATTCCTCATAATTTTGCTGACTGTATAGATTGGTGTTCTTTTGTAACTTATCCATCTTAGTTCTTTGCATTATTTGTGATAACTAAGTCTTTACTTCAACGACTAGATTTTGGGGTCAGGAGTGAAATACGTATACCCCCATTTATTTGTCGATTTTAGTTCCTCTTTTAGTTGTGTTATGTGAAATGATACATATTTTTGTTGATTTAATTGGTACCTTTTTATTTTTATAATCCTAAAGGATATTTTGTGATTAAGTTGTTTCACGTGTCCTCTGTCGCCGGTTCTTTGCATTGTTTAGCATAAAATATGTCTTAAGTCATTTACTAAACTTAGGGGTCAGCGGTGGAATCCATAGATCTTTAACTAATTTGTCATTTTCTACCTTTTGATTTTTATTGTTCGATTTGAAATTATCAATGCGTTATTATTCATTTTTATTGTTGTAAGTCGAAAGACGTCTATAGCTGAGTTTTTTAATATATTATTTTATTTATTTATTTATTTTTCATCAGTTGGCATTACTTATGTTTCAATTTAATTACAAAATTATGGGGTTTGGGGTTGAAATCGGCAGATATTTATTTATTAGTTGATTTTCCTTTCTATCTTTTGTGTTTCAGTTTAAATTATTCAAATTTTGTCCGACTTTTAAGCCTAAGGATATATATTAATTTTTTATGACATCTTTTCATCTATCTTGGTTAATTTTTTATGGCATCTTTTCATCTGTCTTGGTTACGTGCATTTGTCATAACTGATGTTTCAGTTGAACGACTAGATTTTAGGGACAGGGTTGAAATATGTAGATCCCCCATTAAGTGGTCAATTTTTCTTCTGTGTTTCTTAGTTTGATTTGAAATTATCCATAGTTCTGGTTAATCTTTTTGTTAATATTCCTTTGTAATTTTTTAAGATAAAAAATATATTCATGGTCGCATTTTTAAGGTACCTTTTTATTTGTCTGGCACTAAGATATTGGTGGCTTAAGTCTTTGAAGATTTATTTTTAATTATATTGGTTCCTAATATTATGCGGTAAGATTTAGGTTTTAACTCAATGATTAGACTTTGGTGATAGGGTTGAAATCCGTAGATCCTTATAGATTTATCGATTTTCCTTCGGACTTTGTTAGTTTCAGCTGACATTCTCCATAATTTTTGTGACTTTTTGGATTGATGTTTATTTCAAAAATTTTAAGCCTAAGTATATTTATCGTTGGTTTTTTTATATATCCCCATTTATTAGTCAATTTTTCTTTCTCTTTTTATTGTTTGATTTTAATTAATACACAAGTTTGTAGACTTAATTGGTTGATATACATTTTTATTTTTATAATCCTAAAGGATATTTAATGACTGAGGTTTTTCATATGTCCAATTGTTCGCCCTGGTCCTTTGCATTGTTTCTCATAATATATGTCTTAACTTAATAACTAGACTTTGGGGTCAGGGGTGAAATCCACTAATCCTTCATTAATTTGTTTTTTTTCTTTCTAGTTTTTGCTTTTTTATTTGAAATTATCAATACTTTGCTTACATTATTTATTATTATTATTATGTATTATTATTATTATTATTATTATTATTATTATTATTATTATTATTATTATTATTATTATTATTATTATTATTATTGTTGTTGTTGTTGTTGTTGTTGTTGTATATCAAAGGATATTCATAACTGAATCTTTTACTGTACCTTTTTATTTGTCTAAGTTCTTTACATTAGTTGGCATTATTAATATTTCAATTTGATGACAAGACTTTGTGATCAGGGGTGTACTCTGTGGATATTTATTTATAAGTCGATTTGCCTTTTTACCTTTCATGTTTCTATTGAAATTGTTCATAACTTTGTCTGACTACTTTTTTGATAATTCTTTGTTTAATTTATGCTTATGGATATTCATTGCTAAGGTTTTTTAAAACATCCTTTTATCTTTCTTAGTTATGTGCATTGTCTAGCATAATATATGTTTTAGTTCAATGACAAGACTTTTGAGGCAAGGGTGAAATCTGAAAATCCCCATTAACTGGTCATATTTCCTACCGATTTTTATTTTATTTTATTTGAAATTATTGATAGTTTTGTTTAATATTTTAGTTGATATTACTTTTTAAAGTTTTTTTTTTTAAAATATATTCATGGTCGAGATTTTTAAGGTACCTTTCTCGCACAATCTAGCACTAGGATATTCGTGTTGAAGTGTTTTAATATTTCATTTTGTCCATCTTGGTTTTATGGGTAATATTTTGGTTTTAACCCCATGACCGGACTTTAGGGACTAGGTTTAAATCTGTAGATCCCCATAAATTTGTCGATTTTCCGTTAGACTTTGTTACTTACTTTCTAAATTCTTCATAATTTTGCTGACTAGGTTGGATTGTGTTCTTTTTTAAATTAGTAAGCATAAGAATATTCATGACTGGGTTTTTTGATGTATCATTTTATCTGACTTGGTTCTTTGCATTATCTATTATATCTAGTTTTAATTCAATGATTAGATTTTAGGGTCAAGGGTATAAATATGTATATCCCCATTTATTAATCGATTTTAGTTCATCTTTTCATTGTGTGATTTGAAACGCTATATAATTTTTATTAATTAATTTAATTCGTATCTATTTATTTTTATAATCCTAAAAGATAGTTTATGACTGAGTTATTTCTAATATCTTTTTATTTGCTTCGGTTCTTGAGACTTTGTTTCTTTCTTTAAGAATTTAAGCCTGAGAGCTTGCTTACCTAGGTTTTTTATATATCATTGTTTCCATCTTGATTGTTTGTATTATTAGTTATAACGAGGTCTTAATTCAATGACTAGATTTTGGGGTTAGGGGTGAAATCCGTATTTCTCCATTTAGTAGTAGATATTATTTCTTCTTTCAGTTGTTTGATTCGAAACGATACATAATTTTATTAGCCTACTTGTATATTTATATTTTTATAGTCCTAAAAAATTGGTATATTTTTGTTTGCCTGATTGGTACTTTTTTATTTTTATAGTTGACATTCGTTGTTTAGTTTTTAATCTTAATAATATTCATTACTATGGTGTTTTAAGGTATTCGTTTATCTTTCTTGGTTACGTGTATTGTCTTGAACAACTTGTGTTTAAATTTATTGATTAAAATTTGGAGGCAATGGTGAAATCTATAGATCCCTTTTACCTAGTCATTTTTCCTACTAATTTACTTTTTTTAAATTGAAATTATCCATAGTTTGTTTAATCATTTAGTTGGTATTCCTTTTTAATTTTTTAAGCCAAAAACATATTCATGGCAGGGTTTTTTAACATACCATTTTATTTGTCGTGGTTCTCCGCATTATCTGACATTAGGATATTCGTGGTTATGTGTTTTAATATTTTCCGTTTATGCATCTTAGTTCTCTGCATTATTTGGCAATTTTTCGGTTTTAACTCAATGACTAGGCTTTGGTGCAAGGGGTGAAATCTATCGACCCCCAAAGATCTGTCAATTTTCTTTCAGACTTCTTTTGTTACATTTTGAATTTCTTATATTTTTGTTAACTTAATGGATTGATGTTTCTTTAAGATTTTTTAGCCTGAGAATTTGCATATTAGGTTATTATGTATCATTATTTCCGTATTGATTCTTCTTATTATCTGTTATAACGAGGTCTTAATTCATTGACTAGATTTTGGGTTTAAAAGTGAAATTCGTATTATGTCCATTTAGTAGTTGATTTTATTTCTTATTTTAGTTGTTTGATTCGAAACGATACATAATTTTATTAGCCTAATTTTTATTTTTATTTTTTATAGTCTTAAAAAATTTGTTCATTTTTGTTGGCCTAATTGGTACATTTTTATTTTTATAGTTGATAAGGATATTCTTTATTGTAGTTTTTTAAGATATTTGTTTATCTTTCTTGATTACGTGCTTTATCTAGAATTGCGAATGTTTTAATTTATTGACTAGAATTTGAGGGCAATGGTAAAATATGTAGATCCCCATTAACTGGGTATTTTTCCTATCAATTTACTTTTTTTTATTTTAAATTTTCTATTGTTTATTTAATCTTTTAGCAATTAATTATTTTTAAAATTTTAAGCCAAAAAGTTATTTATGGTTGAGTTTTTTAATGTTTCATTTTATTTGTCGTGGTTATTTGTTTTAAAAATTTTGTTTATGCATCTTGGTTCTCTATAACAATATTTCAGTTTTAAGTCCATGACTAGACTTTGGAGCAAGGGATGAAATCTGTTGATCCCCAAAGATCTATCAATTTTCCTTCAGATTCTCTTTGTTTTTTTTTTTAATGCCTCATAATTTTATTGACTTATAGAGTTGGTGTTTCGTTTAAATTTTTCAGACGAAGAGTTTGCATAACCAGGTTTTTTATGTACTTGTTTATTTGTATTATTTGTTATAATAAGATCTTAAGTTAATGACTAAATTTTGGGTTCATGGGTGAAATCCATACATTTCCATTTAGTAGTTAATTTTTTTTCCTGTTTTGGCCATTTGATTCGAAATGGTACATAATTTTATTTGCCTAATTGGTACTTTTTTATTTTTATAATCATAAACAATTTGTACATTTGTGATGGCCTAATAGGTACATTTTTATTTTCGTTGAAGATATTTTGTGTTTAATTTTTAAGCCTAAGGATACTCATTATTGTGATTTTTTAAGGTAAGCCTAAAAGATAATCATGGTCAAGTTTTTTAACATACCATTTTATTTGTCATAGTTCTTTACATTATCTGAATATTCGTGGCTATGTTTTTTACCAATTTTGTTTATGCATATTGGTTCTCTATTGTATTTGGTAATATTTTGGCTCAATGACTAAACTTTGGGATAAAAGGTGAAATTTGTCGCTCCCCAAAGATCTGTCAATTAGTTTCAAACTTTTTTTGTTTCATTTTAAATTCCTCATAATTTTGTTGCATTTATAGATTGGTCTTTCTTTTTTAGTTTAAGCCTAAGAGTTTACATAACTAGGTTTTTCAAGTATCATTGTTTTCGTCTTGATTCTTCATATTTTCGGTTATAATAAGGTTTTAGTTCAATGACGAAATTTTGGGGTCAGGCGTGAAATCCGTATATCCCCATTTAGTATTTGATGTTATTTCTTCTTTTGGTCATTTGATTCGAAACGATACATAGTTTTAATTGCCTAATTGGTTCCTTTTTATTTTTATAATCCAAAAAAATTGGTACATTTTTTGTGACATAATTAGTACATTTTTATTTTATTGTTGATATTCTTTGTTTAGCTTTTAAGCTAAAGGATATTCATCACTGCAGTTTTTTAAGGTATTTGTTTATTTTTCTTGATTGCGTGTTTTGTCTAAGATAACTTATGTTCTAATTTATTGATTATAATTCTGGGGCAGGGGTGAAATCTGTAGATCCTTATTAACTGGTTATTTTTCCTCCCCATTTTCTTTTTTTATTTGAAATTTTCCATAGTTTGTTTAATCTTTTGTCTTGTAATCCTTTTTAAAATTTTGGCACTATTTGGCACTGGATATTCATGGTTATATATTTAATATTTTTGTTTGTGCATGTTGGTTCTTTGCATTATTTAGCAATATTTCGGTTTTAACTCAATGACTAGACTTTGAGCTAGGGTGAAATCTTTTGATCCCGAAAAGTTTTGTCAATTTTTCTTCAAACTTTCTTTGTTTCATTTTAAATGCCTGATAACTTTGTTGAGTTAATGGATTGGTGTTTGTTTTCAATTTTTAGGCCTAAGAGTTTGCATAACTAGGTTTTTTATGTATCGATGTTTCCGCCTTGATTCTTTGTATTTTATGTAATAACGAGGTCCTAATTCGATGATTAGATTTTGAGATCAGGGGTGAAATCCGTACATCATCATTTCGTAGTTGATTTTCTTTTCTCTTTTGGTTGTTTGATTCGAAACAATACATAATATTATTAGCCTAATTGGTATGCATTTATTTTTATAGTCATAAAAAATTGGTAGATTTTTGTTGGCCTAGATGATACTTTTTATTTCTATAGTTACTCTTTGTTTAGCTTTTAAGCCTAATGATATTAATTATGTGGTTTTTTAAGGTATTTGCTTATCTTTCTTACGTGTATTGTCTAGAATAACTTATGTTTTAATTTATTAACTAGAATTTGGAGGAAGGGGTGAAGTCAGTTGATTCTCATTAATTGGTGATTTTCCAATCGATTTCCTTTCTTTTATTTTAAATTGTCTATAGTGTGGTTAATAATTTAGTTGGTATTTTTTAAAATTTTTTCAAGACAACAAGATATTCGTGGTTGAGTTTTTTAACATATCATTTTTTTTCGTGATTCTTTGCATTATCTGGCACTAGGATATTCGTGGTTATATTTTTAATATTGATGTTGCTTCTTGGTTCTCTGCATTGTTTGGCAATATTTCGGTTTTAACTCGATAACTAGATTTTGGGATAAGGGGTGAAATTTGTCGATCCCCAAAGATCTGACAATTCAAACTTTTTTTTGTTTCATTTTAAATTCCACATAAAATTTTGCTGACCTAATGAATTGATGTTTCTTTTCAATATTTAAGCCTAATAGTTTTCATAACTAGTTTTTTATGTATCATTGTTTCCATCTTGATTCTTTGTATTATCTGTTATAACAAGGTCTCAATTCAATGACTAGATTTTGGAGTCAATGGTGAAATCCGTGTATCCCCATTTAGTAGTTGATTTTATTTATTCTTTTGGTTGCTTGATTGGAAATGATACATTATTTAATTGGCCTAATTGGTTTATTTTATTTTTATTTTATAGTTTATGTTCTTTATTTAGTTTTTAAGCATAACGATATTCATTATTGTGGTTTTTTAAGGTATTTGTTTATCTTTGTTTGTAACGTATTTTGTCTAAAATAACTTATGTTTTAATTTATTGGCTAGAATTCTAAAAGAGTTGAATTATGCAGTTCTCTATTAACTGGTTATTTTGTCTACCTATTTTCTTTTTTATTTGATATTTTACATAGTTTTTTTAATCTTTTAGCTGGTAATTATTTTTAAAATTTAAAAACAATAAGATATTTATGGCCGAGTTTTTTAACGTATCATTTAATTTGTTGTGGTTCTTTGTATTATTTGGCACTAGGATATTCATGGTTATGTATTTTAAGATTTCTGTTTCTTTCAGATTTTTTTTGTTTCATTTTAAATTTTTCATAATTTTGCTGACTTAATCAAAATTTTTATTATTTTGAAAGCAAAAAGAAGGAAAAACTATTGGGAGAATTGGTTCCTTATCATATCTAACTTAGTACAATGATTTGTGATCTAAAGGTCCCACATTACATTATTCCTATCACACATAGCAATAGTATATATAACTACCATGGCCTCACCATTATTCCTATCACACATAGCAATAGTATATATAACTACCATGGCCTCACCAGTTCTATGCAAGATGGGAATAGAGGAACAAGAAAAAATTTAAAGGCACCTAATCTTCATTCTCCCTCAAGGGTTTCTAATTCTCACCTTTCAAAGGGAGATGTAGAGAAGCCTTTGGGGAGGGTGGATGCTAGGTGTTTTGCCTTCTTTTAATCCTTCATTAAACATGCTATGCTACATAGTTCATAGAATCATGTATATATTGCTGTAGTTGTTCGACCTTTTTTATCATCCCATGACACTAGTGTTCTTTTGCAGTGTATAAGTAAACTCAAAATACTTGCCAGCTTCAAATAGTTCCAAACAAGGTTTAGAAAATTGACTTGGTCAAGGTTATTCGGATTTTGGCCGAGGCAAGTTCTTTAGCGAAGTCCAAGTAACTCGGTCGAGTCTAAAAATTGTGGTTCCAAGCTAGTAAGCAATGAGTCTTGATTGGAAAATTGTGGGTCTCTATGACAAATGGAGTAAATTAGTTCTATTTGAGATTAGGATCTCATTGTTATTTTCCATGTATGTCGTGATAGTTCTCCTACCATTTAGGGTTAGAGTGTGAATTCACTAAGGGGCTGTTTGAATAGAAGGAAATTACGAATTTTGGATATTAGAAATCTAAAGAAATCTATGGATATGGAATACCAAGGATTCTTGTCATAGATTCGTCAAATCTCTTGTTTGGATATACAATACAAAATTCATTGATGCCTTACAATCATTTCGATACAAAATTCATTGATGCGTTACAATAATTTCGATGTCCATCTTTTTGTAATAAAATTTGATATAGTTTCTCTATCTAAAATTGTAATATACTCTCTCTCTAAAACTCAAGATTTTGAACAGTCTCTCTAAAAATTTTGAGATAGTTTTTCTTTCTAAAATTTAATATGGTTTTCCTCTCTAAAATTTTAATATATTTTCTCTTTAAAACTTAAATTTTGAAATTATCCCTCTAAAATTTTTGAGATAGTTTCTCTCTCTAAAAATTTGAGGTGTTTTTTTTCTCTCTAAAATTTAATATAGTTTATCTTTCTATTATCTTTCTAAAATGTTAATATACATTCACTTTAAATTTTAAAATTTGATATAGTTTCTCTCTATAATAATTTTGAGGTAGTTTCTCTCTCTAAAAAGTTTCAAAAGTTTCTCTCTCTAAATTATGATATGGTTTCTCTTTCTAAAATTTTATAATACTCTCTCTCTCTCAAACTTAAAATTTGAATAATTTCTCTCTATAAAAAATTTGAGATAATTTCTCTCTTTAAAATTTTCAGATACTTTCTCTCTAAAACATAAAATTTTAGGTACTTTCTCTCTAAAACATAAAACATAATATACTTTCTCTCTAAAACATAAAATTTGAGTTAGTTTCTCTCAAAAAATTTTGTGACAGTTTTTCTCTTTCTAAAATTTTTTTTGTAGTTTTTGTCTCAAAAATTAGATATAATTTCTATATAAAAAATTGTAATATACTTTCTTTATCTAAACAAAAATTGGAGACAATTTCTGACAGTTTCTCTCTCTAAAATTTTTTTGACAGTTTCTCTTTCTAAAATTTAATATAGTTTTTCTTTCAAAGATTTTACTTTCTCTCTCTAAAACATTTGAGATAGAAATTTCTATCTCTAAAATTTTTAAGTATTATCTCTAAAATTTTATATAGTTTCTCTCTCTAAAAATTTTAGCTACTTTTTGTTGGGTTTATGTGACCTTTAAAGGCCTTATGAGAGTTTGTATGAGCATTTTATATAGTGAAATATAAACTTAGTGGGCGCGTGGTCCTCTTATGGACCATACTAGGCAAATGTGATTTGCCGATACTCAAACAAGACTTGGTGTGCTAGGCCAGCCGAGTTTGGAAAAACCCAAGATTTTTGGGCATAGGGATCTACCGATAAAGGCTTAATGGGTTAGCCCTTGATGAGTTCGGAGGATACCCAGATGAGAGCCAAGGGACTGTATGGCCTTTGCGTGTGATAAATAGCCTTTAGGGACAGGGCTAAAACTCATCGTTATATCATCACATCGTATGTACATAAATAGTCGTTTTGAAATTCACCAATTAGGGTAAAACGTGTACATGTATACACCATAGAGTCGTGGTTGCATCATGGTTTTGAGGATCATGATTTTTTTTTGTCTTTAGGGGAAAACCTAAAATCCATAAACTGGGATCACATCCTCTAGTCTATTGGCTGACTTTGATGGTTTAATCATGAGCCCATACAATGGATTGTGGGTCCTGAGAATTGCTGTGTCAGTTTGAGAAAGTTAGGTGGATCACGGTCCGCAGTTGAAGGTAAAGTGCTCCCGTATATTGATAAATTCTTATATCTAACGAATTCGATTCCCATTAAAATTAATTATTTGTAATTAATTTTATGATATATAATTTTTAAAATGCTTTTTGAATTTTGTGAATCTTCTGATATTTTATTTTTGTAATTTGGATTTATAAATTAAGATAAATTAATTTTCAGTGTTAATAAAATATAAGATTCAAATATTCTAAATACAAAATAAAATATTTTCCAAAATTATATAAGGCTCTCCATAAATATATTTAGAACATGTGGGATTGGGTGGGGCCCACGTGTAGCTACCAAAGGGTGGCACGCTTCACCCATAGGGAATAACTTGTTATTGGGTGATAGTTATTGTTTGTTGGCTTATCTTTTGGGTATAGCCAACCTACATGATAAGGTTGAACATTTGAAATATTTAGTAAATTTTTGAATCAATATTGCTTAATCTAGGAAATAATGATTGGATATACTAAAATAAAAAGTAAGATATGTACTTTTTTTTATTTAAAGATTTGATAGGAATAGATATAAAAAAGGGAAGATTTGACCCTACGAATTGAGGTAAATCCCAAAGCATAGAAAATCTATATAAAGAGTTCTCCCATCACATAAAATCTGGACACCTATTCTCTCATCACTTTAAGGGTTTATTACTCTCTCTCAATCTCTCCTCTCATCTCTTTAAGGGTTTATCTCTCTCTCTCAATTTCTATAGGTGGCACGCCCCACCTAGGGCTTCAAGATCTCTCTCAAGTTTTTCTAAAAGGGCACACCCCAACCAAAATCAAGATCTCTCCCAAGTTTTTCTAAGGGGTGCCCCCCAACGAAAATCTCCCCAACGAGGGACACCTAAGTAATCTCACTAATCGAGCAACACTGTCGATCAATACTTTTTTTACCACCGCAATACTGCTACTAGAAACATAACCTTGAGAGCAACAGAGAGATTTCTCTCTTTAGAAATGAAAGCTAACCAACCCAAAACTCATGAGAATACTCTTTACCACCGCAATACTGCTAACGGAAATATAACCTCGAGAGCAATCGAGAATTTCTCTTTAAAGAAGTGAAAGTTAACCAACCCAAAAGTGATGAGAATATTGCCTTTCTTAGAAGCCTTGTGCTCTCTCTCTTTCTCTTGGAGACCTATCTCCTTCTTGGAGATCCATTCCCATAACCCAAAAAAGGTGACCCTCAAACTAATGGGTATTATGTCTTCTTTGAGCTCTTATATAGATATCACTTTTTTGCTTATCAAGAAAATCTATTTTCTTTTTACAATAATACCTTTAATCTTTTAAAAGAAAATCCATTCTCTCAATGTTTCTCTCTTTACAAAATCACCATAATTGCCTTGGAGATCTTCATTAGATAAATTTTTTAATTTCTTCATATTTCTCCACCTCAAATCATGTATTCATCAAACTTTGTCATTCATCCTTTTTTTATTCATAAACCTTAGCCATGTACACACCTTGTGCTCTAATACCAATTGTAAGATTCTCGAGAATTCCTAGCTTGTGAAATCGTGAATCACAAATACTGGGATCCCACCCAAAATCGTATACTCAATTGGCAAATACAAAGTAGATGAATAAAACTATAAATCGAGTGCGAGAAATAAAGCAAATATAAAAAGGCACACCACTACAGCACATAATTTACGTGGTTCACTTTGTAGAGCTACATCCACAGCCTCGAAAACTAAAAATCTACTATTACAATGAATAGTACAGTTTCAGATAATACCTATATTACACGGTGAAGATGAGAAATGAACGGTAGATTCTACATGGGATTCTTCATGCCCATGAACACAATTGGAAACACTTTGTTGACTCCGAGCGGTCTCAGCCTAGTGCCACCATTGAGTCAGTTCTGCCGCCTAACCGCCTCCCGACCTGACGATGAGGAAATTAACCTACCGCACTTCCAAACTTATCCTTGCCCGGCAGAGATGTGAGTGAGGATGCTCCTAGGGGAGTGATGCGATACTCTTACCCGGCTCAAATGTTTACTCTCTCTCTCCACACTTTTGCACTATAAAATGTTTAATGTCTCTCTCTCAAGCAATTATAATATTAAAACTTATTCACTAGATTTATGTATATAAATAAAAAAAAGAAAAATTTATATAAGGTTATAACTTTAAAATGTAGAATTATAGATGCATTTAAAAAATTTATCGAAAAAATTATTTTAATGTTGAAAAACTCATCTCGACATTGACATGTATGAATATGAAAAAAAAGTTTTTTGAGTCTTGAAAATAATGCACCTTGTAATACATTACTTAGACCGTCAATTTTTAAGATTTTAATATGTTTATAGATCTACTTGATTTTAACCATTTTTTACATTTAAAATTTTTTAATTAGATATTAAAATAAATTTTCAAATAATTTTAAAAAAAAAAATTCACCAAAATTGGATAACATGATAAAATTTGTAAGTGCATATTAATTGGATCGTTTAAGGTTGAAACCTTTTATAAACCACGAATGCCGTCTTGTTTAAGTAATCTTGCATTGGGAAGTGGTCCCCCTCAATCTCTTTATTTCCAACGCAATGGAATTATGCCTTGTGCCTCCCATTACTAATTTTAATTCCTACCAAACCGCGTAGTCTGCTTTTTGAAGTGGCTGCAATCCGTCATCAATGATTACGCTCCAAAGCCTCCTAAAGGAGTAAGTGTACAAGATACTCGGGCAGAGCACTATTTCATTCTTTTGTGGTAAAGTCAAAATCCTAATTTTAGGAGGCCCTTTTACATCCATGTAAAGCAACCTTTCCATCTCTTTTTTGTTTTCTTTTTTTCATCTGATCTTGGTGGAGAAAGCATGTGATGTCGTGGAAGAATCTGAACCCTTTATCGCATCCCCTCTCCCCTCTAAGTTCGTAACGGGTCATAACTTTTTAAAAAGCTTTTCAAACATTTTGAAAAGGACACGTGGCGGTCCGATTTACACAAAACCTTCCCTTGTTCGGGCCTTAAAAAGGTCACATCCTCGAAGGCGAAATTTTACCGCATCGTGGATGTCGACTTGACGAACTTTTCCAAAATTTCGGCGAAATTTACCTGCTGTTTCCTATATTTCGTCGTGTTGGGGATAAAATGGGCAATTGGTACATTTTGTTTTCTGTTTTTGCCTTTTTGATAAAAAAACGTTATAGATTTATTCATAAAAACGAGGTCGAGAAGAGTTTATAAATTGGTTTATTTAATTGTGAGATTTTCGTTTTTTTTTTTACCTGGATGCCCATTCAATTTTTCAAAATGACTGATTTATGCCAAAGTTGAAAATTGTTTCATGCCGGCTACACTGCATTTCTACAATATGCAAACCCAAGATAAACAGCATCCATCTTAAAAATAGATGCAAATAGGTGATCCATCTAAAAACAATTGAAATTAATGGTCCAAATGTCTTTTTAATCAAATTAATATTTTTCATTTTTAAAATTTATTTATTTATTTATATTCATGATTTTCATGTTAGTTATTGAAACTAACGGATCAAATGTTTTCTTAATTGAATTATTATATTATTTATTTATTCATATTCATGATCTCCATGTTAGAGATTACATGTCTTTAAAAACTAAGTCGAAAAATCCATCTCAAAATTAGATTTTAAAGAGGTGACTCATTTCGACATGGACTCATAAGAACTGTGTCCTTTACAAAATGGTGTGAATTGTATAAAGTTGTCGACCTTAAACAATCCAAGTAAGTGCACATCTAAATTATGCTAAAAGACGTATTTTGGCGGTGAAAAATCTTTAAGATGGTCAAAAAAATATTTTTGCCCATAATCGTGAAGTTTAAAGTTCTAAAAATATTGGAGATCAAGTAGATCTACAAATACTTGAGAAACTTAAAACAGACGGTCTAGATAATACATTATAAGATGTCGCATTATGAATACTTGAAATCATTCTTTTCACTTTTTATATATATGTATTTTGAGATCAAGATGATCAGGGATTTACTGTGTCAAAACAATCTATCTTGGTGGGTTTTTGAGTTGGATCTAACTTCTATAGTAAGATCTTTTCCTTTAATACATGGCCTTTATTTTAGTATGACAAGTTTGATGTTCATTAGTCCAGATGTTAGGGGCCGTCTACTTAAATGGGCTATGCTGATTCTTTGTCCCTTGTAACTTTGGATTTTCTCGTTGTGTTGAACTTTGAACTAATAAATAATTACTTCTTTTATGACTTGTGCTTTTCTCTTTTAACTTTTTATGTCAAATATTCTCTATTTTGGTATGTAGTCCGCCGCTTTATCAGTATTTTGAATAAAGTATTCTCATATAATCATACTTAAATGTCCAGAGTCGCATTGGCCAAGTCTTTCAAGGGAAAAAATAATAGTGATATAAAGTAGTTTCATCAATTGAAGGGAAGAATACAGGAATAATATTACAAAATATGACTCCCGAGTCTTTCTCTAAACAACTTTATTGTCTTGTTTGAACTTTGAAGTCCATGTTATTTGTGGTCCATCTTTTAGGCGGTTCTTCTTTTAACCCATCCCCTTTATTCTCTAAATCTTTTTAATTATCTTCTCTCCTTTCAAGGGTTTTTCTCCTTCTTATTTTCTTTATCCTTCCTTCCCCTCTGTTATATATGATTGTACATAGAGGTCGCCACTCATTAAATGTCAAATTGGTTGGCTTTGTGGTACGTATTGAGAAAAGTTTTTTTTTTTTTAACTTTGTCTCTATTCAATGACACTTTTACAAAAAAATGATTGTGACCTTCATATACAAAAGATAAGGGAAAGATGGTCTATTTTTACAGACAATCCCCTCTTATATCCTACTTGAGTTTCACCCATTAATTTCAATTGTCATCATAATGGATATACCCTGGACATCCAGACTTGTCTCTTTTTTTTTTGGGGGGGGGGGGGGATAAATAGCCTCACCTATTTTTAAGTGTTTACCAAAAAGAGATCCAAACATAACAATTTTTAACAAATATAAATATCAAATTTCAAAATGATGGGGTTGTGTTCATCAGCTCACACACATCATCCAAGTGTAGTCTTCTTCCTATATAATGGATTTTGGCTCGGAATTTAGCTAGTTGATTATCTCAACCTCAACAATTACAAATCTCAAAAAATGGAAATAAATTTGAAATCTTAGATTGATGTTTTAAAACTTTTTTTTTTAATCATTGTTTGACCTTTCATATATTTTTTTATTTCATTTAGAACAATCTATATTTAAAGTTTAAGTTCCATATTTTAAAATTTGCTTGGAGATGTCGTTCGCGTGGCAGAAAACTTATGGTGGCTTGAAAATCTATTTTCATAATACCTACTTATGGAATTTAAAGTATAAAAAATGATACCATATCAAATAGATCTATATTTGAAAATCATAATACTAACAGGTCTTACAATATACACAATTATTGTAACTTGAACTTCTTGTTTTTCTTCCATAGCTATACATCTCGAGGTCGAGATGATCAATTGGAGGTTCTCTAACATCGTTACACTCCCTCATCGTACAAGATTTTTGAGGTGCACTTTACTTCAGTTGCAACCTTATATAAACTATTTCCTCTTCAAAATTATGGACTAGATTATCACTACATGATATTTTAGATCCCAAATTCATATTTAAGATGTGTTTTGATCTTCTTAGAACATTAAATGCGGCCATAGTTTCAAAAAGTGCTAGGTGGGTCCTAGGCCCTAGGCTGCCCAGCTCAGCGGGCGCCCAGAACCTGGGCGGCTCAGTTGAATCCAAATAAGGATTCTGGCATTCTACAGTTATGTCAGTATTAGTTATATGTATCGCAATACGCAATTCAAATTATACTACATATTATTTAGCATTTAGCACACACTCCATAAGTATAACTATAATCCATAAGTCGGTTCATACTCTATATCCAATTAAAACTTAAAATTTTCCAACCAACCAAATTATCAAATCGTATCACACAAGTACTACAGTACACCACCATGAGGAAGAAAACAATATAGTTTGAGTAACTTTGAGTAACCCTTTGATCCTTAAAAATTCACTACAATGTAGTTTTTTGGGTGCTTTTTTTCTCTAAATTTGGCTCCAACAAGTTTTCGGTTTCAAATGAACCTACCATCCTAAATTTTGCCCCTTAAAAACAAAAAAACGAAAAATACTCTCGCCGAATGGTTTTTCTGTCAGTGAGCGGGTACAGGCCCTGGACGGCGGGCACCTAGGGATTGACTGCCTAGATTGCCCCCTAGACGGCAGGTGATGTGCCCAAGCCTTCCGGACCGCCTAGGTCTAGGCGCTAGTCGTCCGTCAAACATTTAAAACTTATATTCATAAATCATTCGGTTTAAGGCAAAGTAACCCATTTTTAAGTATTAAATTAATAACTAAACCCCTATTAAGACTTCATTATTTGTAGTTTTAGCATTTTGTATTGGAAAAGTTTATATAGAGCCGAGCCTCTAAACAATCAAATTTGAGCTTATCCCAAAAATTTCACTAAAAGAGGTTGTTTTGATGTCCAAATATCTTCAAATCGACCATCTCGACATCAAGATGCATGGACATGAGAAAAAAATAGATTTGAAGTTTTGAAAATAATGTATTTTATAACACATTTTTGGACGGTCAATTTTTAAGATTTTCAAGTTCTCATAGATATGTCAATCTACATTATTTTTTAAATTTTAAACTTTATAAATAAATATACAAATATATTTTAAAGCTATCACAAAGATTTTCAATATTAAAACTATTTGAAGGTAGGCTTTAATTTGATTGTTAGAGCCTAGGCTCTATACAAACCGCACCCTTTTGTATTTATCGATCTATACTTAACACCAGCTCCAAATCAGTGCCACGAATTTTATTCAAAAATGGGAAAAATTTCCAGGTTGTCATAGGGGGGCGTGTTTTCGATCTTACTGAAAATGGCAAAATTGTGCAGTCGTTGTAAAACTCTATTGACTTGCGGTGTAGCTAATGGTGGTTCTTACTTCCGAGACGCAGTTTTTAGTGGGTAGAATTTTTTTTTCATACTTTTGAATTTTGATATTTTCTTCTCTTTTTCTTCGATTTCTTTCTTGTTTTGCCTGTTTTCGTGATGGAATTGTGGTGATATTTAAGTCTTCAATAGAATCTTGAAAATTTTTATGGTAAATGGGAAACTCTGTGTTTCTCCCTTGTGTTTAAAATGCTTAAATTGGGTTAATTTTCTGTTTTTTATGGTAATCGGTTGTGTTTCTTTCGCGTGTTTCAAGTCTTTGATTTGTGTTCGTTTCTTGTTTTCTGCACGGAGGTATCTGTAAATTGATTGATTGAATGTAAAATTCTGAAAATGGAAATGGACACGCAGTTATGAGTTAAATAGAAATGATTCTCCAGAACTGAATGTTGGTCTCAGTCAATGATCAGTCTATGGACCAGTGCTGCTATGTCTTCTAATATTGTTTTGTTATTTTAGTTCCTCCTTTACAATCGTTTGAATGACAAATTTCACCAGAAATGGTTTAATCTTGGAGCCCTGTGTTCATATGTTTTGATTGCTCTTTAATTGGGCTAAGAATGTCGGCTTAATTCTTTAATTTTTAATTTAATCAACACATTTTTGCAGATATGAAATCAATGGACCAGTGGATTGAACAAGATCAGTTTCTACAGCAAGTGGCATTTGCATTCATGGGTTCCATTCAAAACTGAACCTCCCATCTCTTTATCTTACCAAACATATATGAAAATTATTCGGTAATGCATTCCGTTTCAAATAAGAAGCCAAAGTTTGATATACCTTTGTTACTAAAGATGCCTTTAACTGATAGCCCGTCAAACCAGAGCACAGAGGAGTGTTTCTTGTTCCCTGTAGAAGAGATTGTTCAATACCCGTTGCCAGGCTATGAAGCTCCGACTTCTATCTCTTTTAGTCCTGATGATCGATTTATCTCTTATTTGTTCAGTCCTGATAATACTCTTAATAGGAAAGTTTTCGCATTTGATCCTTCAACTTGTCAAGACAATCTTATATTCAACCCTCCTGGCGGTGGGCTTGGTGAGAGCAATCTTTCATCAGATGAGAAATTGAGGAGAGAGAGGCTTAGAGAGAGAGGGCTGGGTGTTACTCGATATGAGTGGACAAAGTCTTGCTCGAAGCCTGCAATCATGGTCCCTCTGCCTGATGGGGTTTGTTTTCTTAATCTCATAAACTTTAATTGGTTTGTGCTCTATTGAGAATTTTTAATATTTATTACATTTTGCATATAAAGAGTAGCAACTGACTATTGAACAAACAAGGGAGAGAAACTAAAGAAAAATCATTGGTCATCATTTGAATTTTGTGCAATTCTCTTTTTATTGGGATATTTGTGTATAGATATTCATTGTTGGAATGAGGATGGGTCTTTTTGAGAGCAGCACCTCTTGAGTTCATGGGGAAAATCATTGATTCAAATGTGGGTTAGTGACTTCATTATATCATGTTCTTTGAATTTTCTCCTTTTCATTTATTCATTCGTCCATTTTTTATTTTGATTGCCCATTTATTTCCTTCTGAATTTGTTGCATGTAGTATGTTGGTATAAGTGCTGATGTTTTTTAAGTTCTTATATTTGCATGACTGATTGAACCTTGTTTTGAAGTATAAAACTGAGTGGTATCAAGTATCAACATTTTCTTTCCTTTTTTTTAAATTATTTGTTTTCATCATTCGTCTTCTTTAGCTTATTGCCTTTGTATGATACTATTGAAATGGGGCCTTTGAGTTCTGTAATCTCCCCCTATAGTATGAATCTTTGGAAATATGGAGCCTCTAATAATATGATTATGGAATTCCAAAGCTCACTTCGATCTAGTTTGTAAAGCTATGCCCTGCCTTATTGGAGAAAAAGCCAAAAAAGAAAAAAAAAAAACATCTCTGATTTTTCATAGGAATCAGAAACTGATTACTGTTATACAAAAGCATTTCTGCATTTTTATTAGCATATTTGTAATCAAAACCTTAATCTTACTCAAAATGTTTATGGTTGGAAGCAAGGATATTATCTGACATGTGAGGCAGAATAATAGAACTAATATTTCTTTTTCTCCTTTATCATGTCATCTATGAGTAATGCATTCCTTTATGGTTTGACAGGTCTATTTCCAAGATGTTACTAGTTCTAGTCCAAAGCTTAAGCTGCCCAGTACATCTTCATCACCGATTATCGATCCTCAGCTTTCTTTAGATGGAAGTATGCTTGCCTATGTTAGAGAGAGTGAAATCTATGTCTTGAATTTGTCATTTGGAGAACCAAAACAATTGACTTATGGGACCAGAGAAAATTGTAAGGTAAGTACGATTTACAAGTGTCTTTTGATGGTCTTGACACTCTGTTTTTTAAAATGGTTACAGGGTTTTTGTATTTTAATTGGGATCTTGGGGTTTTAGAGTTAACACTATTTTATGTTAATGTTTCTTGATTACTTGAAAATGGACTTGAAGATCCGAGCTTTCATTTCTGCTTCTCCCACAAGCTATATGGTGTATCTGTCCTATCAGATTAGGGTTTATGTAGAGATAGATTATTACTTTTAATATTCTCACGTGTATTGGGCCCTCCTTTGCCTCTTCTATTACTTGAAAGAATTCTTTATGGCTGTGGGTGGCTTATCTTGTCTGGGAATTTACTTACAACAACATATTATCTAGGAGTATAGGTATGAAATTGGTGCTGATATAATTTAGGATCATATAGATTTCTTGATACAAGTAAAGCAAGAAATATTAGAAGGTTCTCCAAATAAACAATCTCGATTTGTCGCACATTAATCATGCCCTTAAGTTAATGCTATCTCATACATCTTTTACTAGACATGTGAAGAGAGCATCATTTCCTGTGACCTTGTTATCTGAAAAAAATGAAACTACTTGATTCACTGTGCATTTTGTATTGGAAATTTTGAGTTTTACTTCATTTATAGCCCTAAGAGAGGCAGCATGGTTCCTCTGGGCTGGAGGGTTCTATGGGTAATTTATTGGAATTGATGAATATTTAGTACGAAAAATCTTGTTTTCACTGCAATTATTCTCTGTTCAGATCATACTTGGATAAAGTGTATGCTGCATTTATATGATGGTAATCTGAGGGCGACCAGGCAGCTCTTTATGTTGCCAAAGTCTTATTTGATAGTGCAATAGTTGTCAAATGCGGATGCATAATGCATTATGGGGCCGCATAACACGTTATGTGGCCTTATGGGGTGCATAACATGTTATGTGGCCTTATGTGCATCACCGCCACCCGCATGCAGAAATTTGCGATGCGGCCACATGTGCCCCGGCTCATGGGCAAAAATTTAGTGCACGAGCAGGGTTAAAATGGTAAATCCTCAACTCCCATCCCCCCAACAACAAAAAAAAAAACAAAAAGAAAAGAAGGGAACCATACCTACAAATTTTTTTTGCTTCCAGAATATTTGAAAAAAGTTGGGGTTTGTTCTTGAATTTATGAAAAATATTGTTTTGAGCTTGATTTTAGAGATTTTATAGTTAAGATTCAAACAAGTATTTGAAGCATTCAAGGCCCTAGAGATTAAATCCTAGAAATTGAACTTTTTTCAATTTGGAGTTTGTTATCCGAACCTTGGATTATTATTTTTGGTGCATTTTATTTCCTATTATTATTATGGGAACAATGTCTTCTTCATCATCAACTAACAGAGATCTGGCTTGGAAACGTTTGAGACTCAACAACCCAAAGGATCGAACTGGTGTTTTTTGTATGCTATGTGAGAAAACATATACAAGGGCGAATTTTCCAACAAAAACGACGCTTGCCAGAAATGCTGGGACTATGAGGGCATGCCCTTAATCAATGGATGAGATTAGAAGAGAGACTAGGGCATTTTTTGATAATAACTACTTACTAAAGTTTCCTGGAATGTGCGGGCGTGCCCTCAAGCAAAAGTAGAGATTAGAAGAGATTTTAAGGCATATTTGGAATCCCTTTGTATTACCTGTAAGACAACAAACTCTGTTACTCTTTATCAGACTATCATGCTATTAGATGACTCTCAGCTAATATATTAGAGAAAGTTATTAAATTAAAATTTCTGCTAATACGTAAATAACACATTGTTTTTCTAGGCATTCTTATAGTTTATTATTTTTCCACCTTTTAAATTTATTGACTGCATTGCATTTGATACGCCTGCCTCGGGACCTCAACGAGCCACATTTTGCATCAAAGCCTCGACTGCATCGAGTTCGTATACGCATTTGATAACATTTAGTACCCTTTCCAACTTGATTTCCAGTACTGTCCTATTTAATAATTTATACTAACTTTAGAGGATGGACAATTGAGCATCTTGACTATTTGGAGGTCAATCCTACTTCTCAGCTTTTGTATATCATTGGCATCTTCTACCAGCTTGTATACACATGGACCTAGGCATTTTCCCTCGCTACCTTAATTCATGGGTTAGGCTCGTTAAGTGATATACTTGGAGATCCTGGCTTCTTCATCTCAATATTTGAAAGGTGAGTAATGCATTTTGGTAGGACGGAATTTATGGCCCGCATGGGAGGTATGTTTCTATTTGTTTTGCCCGTAGCTTCTTGTCTTATATAGTTGAAGATTTTGTATGCAATTAAAAATGCAGCAAGCAAGTAGATAATTGATAAAACACGAGAGATAGATTGAAGTCTAGAAGGTCAGAGAGTTTATGAGATAGAAAGAGTGGGAGAGGGGAAGATAGAATCGCGTTGAGGAGAGGAGACAATGGGAGAGAGAGAGGGGCATGGTGGTGTCGAATTGAACCCCATGCCCACTTTAAATTTTTATATATTATTACCAAAATATTATAAGAACAAATTTTCCCTTGTAAAAGGAAAAGACAACTATGTCTGTATAAAAGGAGAAAAGACAAATAAGTTCTTAAGAACTTAAATATGAGAGATAATAAATATAAACTCTGGTAATCATAACACTCCCCCTCAAGCTTGTACATAGAGATCAGTCATGCCTAGCTTACTTATGATTACTTGTAATTTAGGTTTTCCAACAACCTTGGTAAGAATGTCTACTAACTGGTCTTCTGTTTTAATATATGGTAGATTTCTCTGTTGCAACTCTTTCTCGAATAAAATGTCAATCTACTTCTATATGTTAGTCCTATCATTTTGGACTCGATTGTTAGCTATTCTTATAGCTGCCTTGTTATCACAATTCAAGGACATTGGCCCCTTTAGAGGAACACCAAGTTCTCATAAAATAATTTTTAGCTGGAGTAATTTGCATGCACTATAAGCCATGGATCTATACTCAGTCTTTGCACTTGATCTGGCTACGTCTGACTGCTTTTTACTCCCCCAAGTTATGAGGTTACCTCCAAAAGAAGTGTAATAGCCTGGTGTTGATCTTTGGTCCATAATAGAACTAGGCTAATCTGCATTTTTATAAGCCTCAACTCGTAAATGCTTATGATTAGCACATAACAATCCTCTATCTGGTAACTATTTTAAGTACTTGAGGAATCTGACAAGCAACAACCGTAAGATGGATAGTCCATGGGCATGCATAAATCGCCTAATCACAATCATAGCATATGCAATGTCTAGGCATGTGAGTGAAGCATGATTTTAAAATGCAGCCGCATCGCCGCATATGTGGCCGCATAATGCGTTATGTGCTGGCAACCGCACCATAATGCACTTTGGAGGGATGCTCCCGCACATGCGCCGCATCTCGCATAGCCCGCATATGCGCCCAGCGAGTGATGTGAAAAAAAACCCCCTCGAAAAGGGTATTTTTTACTTTTTAAGCCCTAAGAAAGAAGCGAAAGGGTTTGGGGGGTTACTAAACCCCCCAAACTACCAAAACAGCCACATCCGTGGCCTTTACTTCATCAAATTGATTAAAAAAAAAAGTGGCGAAAATTTAGTTTTTTGAAATTCTTCAAGGTTTCAAAAAACACTAGGCGGCCCGTAAGCAGCCTTCTTGGCGCCCAGTGCCTAATCGGGCACCTAGGCGGGCGCCCAAAACCTCGGGTGCCCTATGGTGCAAATTCTTAGCATTTTTTTATATATTTGCTATCCAAATGCACATATATGCATAAATTTGTGTCAAATTTTGTAATTTATTTCATTTGAAAATATCACAAGTTCGCAACATATGTTTTTATATACAAACATATTGCATATCTCAGATTGAGAATAAACTTATTCAAAATTTCAAACCATACAAAACATTTAAAAGTCTAATAGGCTATTGTAAGGTCTCCAACTCTCATATTCTCCATATTCCATATCGAAAAATTCCTTACGGCCCTAGGCGCTCGCCCAGAACTGGGCGCTGGGGGCTTGCCTAGCCCGATTTGGCCCCTGCCCCGGTACAACTGCCTGTGTCAGGCTGCCTTGGTTGAGGCGTGTCGTTTTTTTGTTCGGGCCGCCTGGCGGACTGTTTTTTAAAACATTGAAATTCTTATGTTTTTGTCTTGGTTGATATTTGGTTGTTGATTTGTTTCTTTTGAGTGTTGATTTGGGGAAGTTTAAGCGAAGTTTTGACCACAAATCGAGGGTTTCAAGGGCCGAGAAGAAATCGATATTTGCTTCAAGTTATTAGTGACATTGTTTTCCTAGTACAGTAATACTTTTTTTTGGGGCGATGTCTTCTTCACAATCTTCTAGTAACAAGGATCCGGCAATCCGAAAGACTGAAATTTTGTTAGTTGTATGCTTTGTGGGAATACTAATATGGAGGGTATTTTTTCGGCAAAAAGAACACTTAGCCGATATTTCTTATTAGGATTTGAAGTTTACAATCTCAAGACTTGAGAAATGATGATAATTTGTCTTGACTTTTGAACTTTTTAATCTTCATAGACTTTTAGTTTGTATTTTGTAACTTTAAAGTTTGTGGTTACAAATTTGTGATTATGGTTGTTGAATGTTTTATGAAACTAGTTTCAAGTTTCTAGTTTCTATCAAGGGATAGTGGATACATAATCTCTGACAACTGATACTTTTGGAGTTAATGAATAAACTAAATACCTAGTATCACATAAATCATCTCCATATTTTTTTCTATGCATTAATCTATTTTTTTAGATTTTTTAGATTTTTATTTATTTATTGACCGCATCGGGGTGATGCACCAATATTTGGACTGCATTGAGCCGCATTGCTGCAACAAGTTCCCCAAACGCATCGGGCCGCATCCCGCATTTTAAAACACTGAGTGCAAGATATATTAGTCTATCCGGTATTCTTTGAAACATACCCACGTGTTTAAGAGTTACACCCCTTTGATGGTCAAGTTGTGATTTGTTCTCTAAGAGTGTCAGTGGTTCAACGCTGAGCTTTCTTGTCTCCTTAAGAATGTTTGGTACATACTTATCTTGGGAATTAAAGACTCCTTTGCTATACATAGTTATGTAGAAAGAATTTTGCGGGGAAGGAAATCAAATAATCTATTATTTGAAAATTAAAGAGGAGGCTTACAAGCTAGATTTTAATGGCTTTTCACTAGTTAAACCAGAAGAAAGACATAAATACTCCATCTCTCTACGAAAAGCCAAATAAAACTCCTATTTATAATAAAACACTTTACTTAGAACCCACGAAATCTTAACTCTAATTAAACTAAAAACCTAATTAAAATAAAATTCTTAATGACATTTTTATCCCTTGTAAAAACAAATAATTCCACAAGCACTCTAATTACTTGTCTAAACAACTATTAAAATCCTAAAAATATTTGAAAACACAAGAATCCCTAAAAAAAATAAAAAACCCTAGAAATAAATCCTAAAAATTTTAAAAATACATCCCTAAAATTGAATCATCATCATCGTCAAAGCCTTTTCCCAACTAAGTGGTATTGGCTACACGAATCCTGGTCCGCTATTCTGCTCTATTAAGGGCCATACCTCAGTGAGGCCATAAATCCCCGTATCTTTTCTTACTACTTAGCCTCTCCTTTTGGGGCTACCTTTTGCTATTTTTGAGCTTTCCACTTGAACAAACTCACACCTCCTAGTAGGTGCTGTATTGGGTCTGCGACATACATGGCCAACCTATCTAAGTCTATTATCTCTCATCTTATAACCTATTGATGCCATACCTAAATTTTTTCAAATGTATTAATTTTAAATTCTATCCCTTCTTGCCTTGCTACTTACCATCTTAACATCCTCATCTCCGCTACACTCAATCTATGAGTATTTTGTTTTGTGACCGCCTAGTATTTTGCCCCATAGAGCAAACTTGGTCTCATAGCTGTCCTATAGAACTTGCCCTTCAGCTTCATTGGTATGCGGTAATCACATAAAATTCCGGTTGCACATCTCCACTTCACCCACCTAGATCTAAGAATATGTGCTACATCTTCTTGAATCTCTCTATTTTCTTGGATTATCGACTCAAGTTATCGAAAGTGCACTCTTTTTGGTATTTCCTAGTCATCAATATTAACTACGTCCTCGTCTCTACTCCGATTATTATGGAATTGGCATTCTATATACTCTGTCTTAGTCTGACTAATTTTAAAAATTTTAGATTCTAGAGCATCCCTCTAAAGTTCTAACTTTGTGTTGACGCCTTTTCGGGTATCATTGATCAAAACTATGTCATCTGCGTACAACATGCACCATGGTACCTCATCCTGTAGGTGCCTAGTTAAGTCGTCCATAACAAAGACAAAAATGTATGGGCTCATTGCTAATCCCTGATGTAGACCTTTTGTCATTGAAAACTTATTCGTCGCTCCGCCAGTTGTTTGTACACTAGTTAGCGCTCCATCATATATATCTCTCACCAAGTCGATATAGTGTCTTTCTTTTCCAACGCCTACCAAATCAAATCTCAAGGTAGTCTATCATAAGCTTTCTTTATATCAATAAAGATCATGTGGAAGCCTTTTCCCTTCACCCTTAACTTGTCAATCAGTTGTCTAAGTAGGCAAATAGCCTCGGATGTTGATCTCCCTGGCATAGAACTGAGTTGGTTTTCTAATACACTCGTTTCATGCCTTAGTTGTTGCTCAATCACTCTCTCCCAGAGCTTCATAGTATGACCCATAAGTTTGATCGCTCGATAGTTTGCACAATTTTATATGTCTCATTTGTTCTTTAAAATAGGTACCACAATACTTTTTGTCCATTCATTTGGCATTTTTTTTGTTCTCAACACCTTGTGCAATAGCTTGGTCAGCTAATCAATGCTAATCTCTCCCATGGACTTCCAAACCTCTATTGGGATACCATCTAAACGTAAAGCCGTTCATATGTTCATCATTTTCAAAGCTTCTTTCACTTCTGATATCTTAATCCTGTGAATGTATCTATGACCTCTGCCCTCATTTATGCCAACGATTTCTTCTACCGCTATGTTCCTATTGTGTTCGTCATTTGATATTTTTAAAAATAAACTCTTCACCTTTTGTTGACTTCTTCATCCTTCACCAAGACCTTTTGATCCTCACTCTTAATGCATTTAATATGGTCTAGATATCTGCACTTTTTTTCTCTTATTTTTGCTATTTTAAAGACATCTTTTTTACCTTTTTTTGTTTCCAGTTTGTTGTATAGATTATAATATGCCTTACGTTTAACAATACTTTCTATTTGTTTAGCTTTTTTTTTAACATTTTATATTCTTCTGAGTTGTAATCATCTATAGTACAATGCCATGTTTTATAACATGATCGTTATTCGCTAATGGCATTCTGAACCTTATTTACTCCACCACCAAGTTTCCTTGTCGAAATTTTTTTTCCCTCTAGATTCTCTTAAAACTTCTTTTGCCAATTTCTTAATACAGTCAGCCATCTCATTCCAAATAACATTTACCTTATGTTCAGAGTTTTATTTTCCTTCTCGACTAATTTATCCCTAAATAAATCTATATTTGCATTTTTTAAATTCCACCACCTAGTTCTTGGACACCTATTAATTTCACCCTTTCTCTTCCATGTCTTTATGCAGACGTCCATAACCACGAGCCTATGTTGTGTAGTCAAACTCTCTCCCGAGATAACCATCCCTAAAATTTAATAGAAAAATAAAAAAATTTGCGGCATCTTGTCCTGCATCAATCTCTCCTAGTTGGAGAAAACTCATCCTCGAGTTTTGAAATAGGCTAAGATGTTTTTTTTTCTATTGATCTTCAACCCAAATATTACAAATAGGATCATGTGACTTGTAGATTATTGGACTATCGTGCATTGTAATTAGGCATTTGCAGTTAGTTGATATATTTATAAACATTTTTGAGAAACCTCGATGAATGGGTCATTATTTGTCGATGGAATAACCGTGATACCATGCTTGGTTCAGTAATATAAACTACCTGAAATTGCATCACCTCAGCTATATAACCTTGCTGGAATTGCCGTGGCTCAGCCCTAGATTAGAGCAAACAAGAATCTTCTAGATGAGCACTGGATTCAATGATCCAACTGTACCTATTGATTTCCTTGGAGCTATCTTTCTTTTTCTTCATCAAAGATCAGTTCAGCTACAAAATCTTGTCCATCATCGTAGATCATATCTTCTACAATACCTTATTCTTTATCTAAACATGTAGCAAAAATTGGTGGTGGATCCCAATCTACAACTAACTGATTTTTGATGCAACCTGTGTCAAAATCGGGAATGTCCACCTTTAAATCGAAAATCCTAGAGCGATGTCTTCCACCTCTAGGTCTTCTATCACTTTCCTTGTCACTTGACTCCTCACTTGGAGCCTACAGTGGAAAGGGTTGTAATTGACATCTTCTTGGGCAGAAAGATCACTCGTCTTTCCATGCAAGTTGCCGTACAAGCTATTAAAATTACCTCCTGAAATATTCAATTTCTTCATCTTTGGCATCATGGTGTAGATCTATGAGAGCTCCCCCTTCATGTCCCGTTCTTGCTGCTATAGGTTCACAGAAATCACAAACTCTAGGCAGGAAATCAACAAACCCTACACTGAATTCCATAAGTTCTAGGCTGAAATTAGTAAACTCTAGGCTGAAACCAACAAATCCTTGGCTGATATCAGTAACCTTGGTCTAAAGTTAGCAAAACCTAGACTGGACCAAAGATTCCTGTCCTTGTTGACCGTGAAATCTTGGATCTGATTCCAATTGATGCATAAAGAATCTCGCAGGAAAGAAAATCGGATAATGTATTGATTTAAAAATTAAAGAGGAAGCCGACAAGCCAGGCTTCAAAGGCTCTAAACTGGTTAAATTAGGAAAAAGATAATAAAAAATCAACTCTCTATGAAAACCTACTAGAACTTGTATTTCTAATAAAAAACTTCACTTAGAAATCCTAACTCGATTTGAAATAAGAACCTAATTATAATAAAATTCGTGATGACATTTTTACTCTGCTAAAATAAATTATTCCATGAGCCCTCTAACCACTTTTCTAAACAACTCCTAAAATCTCTAAAATAATTAAGAAAACCCTGAATCCATTCGAAACTTAAAAACCCTAAAACTTTAAAAAATAAATCCCTAAAATTTAATAAATAAAAATTCAAAAATAAGAGGCATATTGCCAATTGTATTCTAAGAAAAGATCTTTCAGCAATCGTAACTTTGCCTCTACAAGAACAAAGGGAATAAGAAAAAAACAAGGGAGACATATGAGGCATATGATTTGAAGCTCCGAAATCAATTATCTAGAAGTCTAGACGGATAAAGAGAGACCTGATTAGCAGAAGTATGATGACTTGAGTGAGCAAAAGATGAAGCAGATGTCGTGGATGGGCCATGTAGGCTCTCACTTTCCTCATTAGGAACTGAATCATCTCCTTTGGGGCAGAGGGTGAGGGTTGAGTTGCATTAGGTAGTCTTTAATCCTTATTAATAACTGTTGAACTCCCAGTGGATATGCATTATGTGCATTAAAGTGGTCAGGGCGATTAAATTTTGCTGGCCAACCTACTAAATCTTAACCATTTTCTTTGATATGACCATTTCTACCGCAATGATCGCATTTCAACTTGCTTTTTATCTTCCTAATTGGGACCCCTTTTCCAAATTTTGTAGATCCACCCCCTTATTGTTTTTAGGAAGTAATGAGACGGAGTCAATGGGAAAACGATCCATTACTTGTGTAGGCAGCATGATACTCTTCCTACTTTCTTCACTTTGCATAAGGTTTGGGTGATGGAGGATCATCCCGGCTGAGTATCTAAACTCTAGCTAACTCAAACTCGGGGTTTAATCCAACCAGGAACTCAAAGATACGCTTTTGTTCCACAAATTTCTTGTGTTTATCCTCATCTTCGTTACTGACTGGTTTACACATTTGATAATGAAACTGTGAAGTAAGGAACAATATGCTACAAGAGACCGTTCCCCTTGTCAAAGATGGGATATTTCTTGCCTTAGTTGGAACACTTGAGACCAGTGGTTTAAAAAAAGGATCGGTGCCCCGGATCGAGCACCCCAAAAATCCATCCGGATCAGGAATCGGCCGAATTGCACAGATTAAACTTTAAAAAAAATCCAAAAAAATAATTAAAATTCGTTATAAATGTTGTTTTTTAGGAATCCAATAAGAAATGGGGGTACTACATTATTAACTTTCATTTTTTTTTTATCAATTTGCGAATATTGAGATGTTTTTTCCCTGTATGAACTTTTATTAACCATTAAATTTACATCACACAAAAGAAAGATCATAGAATTATCATGGATGAAGTATATAATCATACATGGACAAGCAAAATATGATACTTGTTGTATTACCTTTTATTTTATTTTTTTGACAAGAAATACTTGTTATATTACTGTTTATTTTTTGACGAGAAAAATAAGAAAATAACAAGAAATACTTGTATTAAGAAATACTTTTTTTTTACAAGAAATACTTGTTGTAGTACTTTTATTTTTTTGAAGAGAAAATAAGAAAATCACAAGAAATACCTTTTACTTTATTTTTTGAAAAGAAATACTTGTTGCATTACCTTTTATTTTATTTTTTGACAAGAAAAATAAGAAGATATTTGTATTGCCTTTTTTTTTTTTTAGTTTGACAAGAAAAACAAGAAGAAAATGATGGATTTTGGGGTGCCCGATTCGGGGCACCGATCCGTGTTTTAATTATAATATAATATTATAACTATTAGTTATATTATAGTATTATAATATTACATCAAAATAATTTAAAATATTAGAAAAAACTTCCATATAATTTTAAAATAATTTTAATGTATATAAAAATAATTATATTGACATAAATTTAACATAATTATATTTAAGTTATTAACATAAACAAACAACAATTTCATATAATTATTTTAATTTTTGAAAATCATTATTCTTGTGGACATCAACTACACCTAAAAGTAAACAAAATTGATGAAGGATCACTTCAGTTGACTAAAGTTCACCCTCACGGACCACACAATTAGGTGAAGTTATATTAGAATAACGGTTAGTCAATAACCCTATGGCAACCCATTGCATGATGGAGCCCTTGCTGGGAAATACCCCACCTCTAAGCCTTAAGGAAGAATGATGTGGTATAAATTGTCCGTGGCAAGGACGCGTTAACGTGTGCGTGTGTAGAGGCTTTTGACGTTGTCGCCTTTAATGATGCATGAGCTTGGGAGTGACGTGTCCCGTGTCTTTGCTGACCATGGACAACTAACGTAAATGCCCCTAGTTTTTCAAAAAATTTCAGACTCTACCCTTACCAAGTCGAAATCGCCGGTCATTGTTGCGACTCGCCGATTCACTGTAGCGATTCGCCGAGTTATCGTCAGGGATCGCCGGATCGCTTCTAGACATGCCCGATTTTCGGTTATGTGTGAGAATCTGCACGGGATGACTGATTCTCGGGTCGGATCGATCGATTCTGACTCGACTCGACGAGTTTTAAAACACTGCTTGAGACACATTCTTGATTTGAGAGTGAGTTTGGTGTGCTGAGTCACAAATCTCCTTCGTAGTTTGAAGGAATAGAAAACCCACACTAATTGAAGGTTAAATTAAGAGTGTAACAACCAAGACAATATTGTCAAATTTTCAATCTCCCGCATCTCATATAAGATTTGTTTTTTCCGATTCAATAATTTTGCCATTGTTATATCCCAACTTCCGCATTCGACTACTAAATTTTTTGCAGATTGTGACCATTCCAAATAGTTCATCCTATCAAGTTTAACGGTTGTAATTTACAATCCAGGGTAGTAGAGTTGGTAAAAAATGTTGAGGTTTTGTGGCCATTTAAAGGTCTTATAAGAACTTGTGCTGAAAATATATAATGAATTATTGACTCCAGTGGGAGTATGGTTCAGCTTGGACTGTAGGGCATTGATAATGCCTTAGACTCACACGAGTTTTGACTGGTTATGACTCAATGTGAAATCCAAAACCTGTAGTCTTAGGCATCATGTAAGCACAACCGATAAGTATTTTGATGTGGGGGTATCCCTAGATGAGGTCGGAGATGTGCCCAGGACAGTTGACCAAGGAACATGGATTTGACCCTTGTATGTGATGGATGGCCTGAGAGGACAAGGGCCTAAATCATCATCATTACTATTACACAACATGTATACTAGATAGTCATCTGGGAAGTGACCCTTTGGATAAGGGTGTGTAACATGTGCATGTACGAAAAAGATGACTCCCTGCAACAGTGTTGGAAGTACCCATGAAGCATATTACTGAAATGGGCCCTGGATTTGTCCTCAGGGTGGGACTTGTAATCTATGGTCTAAGATCATATCTTCTACAATCATTGACTGACTTTGATGGTCCAATCATGAACCCCTATGATGGGTTGTGGGTTGTGGGTCATGGGAGCGGTTAGTGGTGAGAATTGACCCGATCCGGATCCGAAACCCGAATTTTGGACCCTATTCGGATCCGGGTTTGGACCCAAAATTTGGATATGGATCCAAAAATCAGATCCGAATTGAAACCTGGATTGGATTTGGGTGCAAGTGGATCCAATCCGGATCTAACCCGATTTTCTTTAATAGTAAATTTTTATTTTATATAAATAATTTTTTTAAAAATAGTATATAAATAATTCAAATTCGGATCCGATGTATCCGGATTCGAATATCCAAGATCTGGTTGAACCCGGATTTTAGCCCGATCCGATGTATACTATTTAGATCCGGATCCAGATTTGGTCAGATCCCGCCCCGATCCTACCGGTTCTCACCCCTAGGATTGGTTGGGTCAGTTTGAGAAGGTGTAGTGAGATGGAGTCCTCAGTTTATTTGTTGTAATTCTACCTCTATGGATCCAATTCCCAACAAACTTTCTTAGATATGTTTTAATTATTTTTTAGATAATTAAAATGAATTTTTAGACCTCTCTAAGTATTTTATGTTATTGAAATATGATTTTAAATAGAGAAAAATCAATTTCATGTATTTATTTTAATCAAAAAGAAAAATAAAATAGTTGGAGGTTTTATAAAAATTATTTTATTATCTGAACATTATGTTTAAGATATTGGGGGCCCATTAGGTTCATTGGGCCCACCATATTGTGGGAGTGTGGGGCCCACATGGCCACCCACTTCCTCTATACTTTCCTAAATTGAAAGATGGCAATTATGCCATATGTTGACTTGATATTTTGATTGATTTCAAAATAGGAAGGTGTAAGAAATTAATTATGATTCATTTCAAAATAGGATGGTGTAAGAAATTGATTGTGATTGATTTCAAAATAGGAATGTGTAAAAAATTAATTTTGATTGATTGATTACATTCTTTGCACAAAATATTTGATGGGAATAGAGTTATGGAAACTGAGGGATAAGGTTCCACATCATTCTTTTAATCATGATGGCTGATTTAAGGAATGAATGGTTGAGATCTCTTAATTACCCAAAAAAAATGGTTGAGATCTCTTCACCCCATAGGTCTCCAAGATCAAGGGTCGAGATTAAACTTCATGATGATGGCAAAACCCTAACCCTAGAAGACCTTGCCTCTTGTCTATATATATTACTTATGGGGTTTTATTTTCTAATCTCTCTATCTTTCTCTCTATCTAAGCAACCAAAGGGGGCACACCCCACTCAAGCCTTCCCTCGCTTCTTCTCTCATATAAATTAGGGTTTAGGAAAGAGTTAACCCTAAGGGGTGGCACGCCCAAGCCTCATATACCCTAGCCTTAGGTCCTTGCCTCATGCTCTTGAGCTCTGGTCAAGGAAATCACATGTGATGCTCTCTAAGAGTTTTGCCTAGGCTTCCCTAATCGTGAGGTGTGTTCTTGAACCAAGATCCCGTGCGCCATTGGTGGAGGAGACCCGGTTTGGGGTGTACGAAGTCCTTGGGCATAACCTGAGGCAAGGTACGCGTTGTTTCATATTCTGTGCTTCTGTTGCTTCCATTTCTTTCTTATGTAATTTTCAGTTCTACATGATGAATGTGATTTTCTTGTAATGGCATGCAGTGAGTGGTCTTGGCTATTTCATCTAAGTCAAATTGTATTTTAGACACTTTTAAGTGATCCGGGTGGCAATACGTATAAAAGAGTAAAAAAATTTTAATCGGTATTGACTTTCCCGGTCACCTAGTCCACCTTTCAAAAGAATGCTCTAAATCACTAATATCAGACATATCAATCACTACACAGCTTGTGCACACCACAAAAACCTGCTGATCAACATAACCAGCTACTCGAAACTTGCTGATTAACACAACCAGCCACTTGAAACTTGTCGATTAAGAAAAGAACTTGCCGATTAACATACCCAAACACTTGGAACTTGCTGATTAACCAAAGAACTTGCTGATTAATACAACCAATCACTTGAATTCACTCCCCACAGAGATTTAAGACTATCCATACAGGGGATCTCAATAAATTATGAGTTTGACATCTCAAAACATATTACAGGGTCCAACACAAATTTGAAACACCGAATCATCCCAACCAAATCTAGGGTTATCATACCTCTTTTTTAGATTTAGGATTTCTTACTATACGGTTGATGAGGACCCACATATAGTCAGATTGGATTATTAGGATTGTAAAAAAACATCCCAAGGTCTTCGCTTTGATACCAAGTTAAAAATACAACAAACAAGTAGATAGGTGATAAGAAGAGTGAGAGAGATTGAGATCTAGAAGGTGAGAGAGTTTAGGATATAGAGGAGTGGTAGAGGGGGAGATAGAGTCATGTGGAGGAGAGGAGAGAATGGCGAGAGAGGGGTCACAGTGGTGTCTAATTGACAAAACAACACCCCCCCATGCGACTGCCCCACTTTAAAGTTTAAATTTTTATATATTATTAACAAAATGTTCAAGTACAATATTGCTCTTACGAAAGGGAAAAAACAGCTGTCCTTATGAAAGGTGAAAAGACAGATATGACCCTAAGAACTTGAGTACAAGAGAAGATAAATATAAACTTGGTATTCACCCATATGCATCTATCGATGGTAAGTTGTTGGTTGTCCTAGGCCTCCTGGCCTCCCAGGTTTGTTTATTTATCATGTGAAAGTATTTATTAATTGGAGCATGAAGTGTGTGAGCGTGATTATGATTCAACCTATTTATTAATTGGAGCATGAAATATGTGAGTGTCATTACGATTCAACCTGATGATATTTTAATCATTGGATAAGATATCCTTGGTCCAAGTCTAAGTGATGCATTGACTTGTATATTTTCCTAACGTGACGAAAATGTCTTTGGTCCCATTTTCCAGATTTTAAGATTTTTTTAGTCTGTTTTGATGGAAATCATAGACAATGCGTGTAACATGGCACCTGCATGCACTTTAGGATTAACCTGAGAGGTTTGTAGGGCCCTAAGGCATACATTTGTACTTTTCAAATGGATGTCTTACCACTACACAAAATTCTAAAGACCCTTTTAGATACAACTGTAATCTGATATCTCGACTCTCAGTCACATGCAAAGAGTGGGAAGGCTGTGCAATCCATGTGCAGCGTGTAGAGATGATTTGAAACTGGTAGTTCATCCAAGCTGATGGTGTGGCTTTGCATTATTTGTGTGACAGGACATAACATAAACATACACAAATAATGCATCCTCATTTTCTTCTGGTAACAGATGCTGGAGATCCTGTATTATGGCAATGGACTTTCCATTCATGCCATGTTTCATCTTCTCTAGGAATGAAAGGTGGATGGGCACTGCTTGTCTATGGTTATAACATACACAATGTGTATGCTAGGTAATAATACATGCCAGTTGGATTTCATGCATCAATTACCCCTTAGGCAATAGTTTTGTTATGAAAAGTGCCCCTATTCTGTAACTAAGACTTTGCTCCAAACTGCACTCATTTTTTTTACAGATAATTTTGTTTTGAAATTGTTAAAACCTTTGTTATCTAAGTTTTGGACCTATGTGTCCTAATTCTATTTGTATGGGCAGTTTTGTCCATATCATATTTTATTTTAATAAAAAAAAAGGCTGAGAGGTGCGTGGGTATTTGTTAGACCTCACGGCACTCTCTCCTTGCTTGTCTTTCATATCTTTTCTTCTTCTTCTCTTCTCTTTTCTCTTGCTATATTCCCTGACATGGTATCCGAACATAATATGAACTGATCTTTTCATCGTCCCCTTGTTTTTGGAACCTTTTGTCTTTTAATCTTCCCCTTTTTTGGAACTCTTTCCTTTCCCCAAAAAAAAGAAATTGTGATCTCTTTCCCCTTTCTTTTTGTTTTTTGTTTTAATCATAAAACCCTAAGACTGTTCGATCTAGGATTGTTTGATCTAAACTCTAGCGCTGTTTCCTAGAGTCCTATGTGAAAAAGGCCATGTAGATCTGCAATTACTGTGGTGATGCTGCTGTGTGTATGATTTCTCTTCTGAGATCAAGATCTATAGAGAGATCGCGACCTAGTTTCAAGTTGCTGCCAGTCTATGCTGTTGTGGGTGTATTTCTCTTTCAAGATCAATGTCTACACTCTACAGAGAGATCATGACTAGTTTCAATGTTGGCAGCGTGGTGATGCTCATGTGTTCAATGCGGTGTTGCACTAATTTGTTGAAATGTGAAAATGTGACCAGATCTGAATTATAATCATCTCTCGCCTTTTAACATTGTGCTAGTCTTGAGTGATTGCAATTTCCTGACTGTGGTGTCCTTTTTCTCCATATTATATGCCCATGGATAAGGAAATTAAACCTAGAATCCTTAGTCTTCTTGAAACTGTATGAATACAAATCACCTCGGTAAAATTAAATGAGTCTAATTATGTTGTATGGGCTCAATTTGTCAAAGTATCTCTTGGTGCAAGGGAGAAATTGAAATATTTGATTGAGGAAAAGTTCAATAAATTTGGTTTTCGATATGAAGAATGGATGAGAGTGGATGAGAGAGAATTACATAATTGTAACCTGGTTGTAGTGTAGTATGGAACCCCAAATAAGTGCCAAAGTGATGTTTCTTGAAACAACTAAAGAAATTTGGGACACTTTGAAAGAAACATATACATCTAAAAGAATATCTCTTGGGTATATGAGCTGTTTGAGAATATTTTCACTTGCAATAGGGTAATAAGAGAGTCTGAGTGAGTATTATAGTACCCTTACGAGTCTGTGGAAAGAGCTGAATCTACATCAGCTTATACATGGTGATGTGGAATTACAGAAGAGGCTGTGTGAAGAATTTAGGGTCCCCGAAATTTTATTTGGCCTTCATCCTGAGTACCGTTATGTACATGGATAGATCTTGGCAAGCAGTGAACTCCCATCTAATATTTACTCATGCATTCAATGGGTAAATATATCTGCTTCTCCCTCTCCTTCTGATACTAGTAATGGATCGGCATTGACTACAGTTGTAGGGAGAGGTGATGGAGGCAGAGGTAGGGGACAGGGTCGTGACTCAGGAAGACGTAGAGGTGATGGTGGAAGGGGTGGAGGAACTCGCAAGTGTACACATTGTGGACATACAAATCATACACTTGATACGTGTTGGGAAAAGGTTGGTAAGCCTACTTGGGCAAACCGGGTTCCTTGCACATCTAAGAGTGATGACCTTTATCTGAATGGACTCAGTTACTGCCAACAACAGTCAAATTCTGCTGGTGATTCTGTTGTGCTCTCCAAGTTAAACAAATATAATCATCTATGGTTCCGTCTTCCTCTTCTACTGCCACCCTTGTCAATTCAGGTGCTTATGTGGTTCTAGCCTCTCAGAAACCTGCTCCATGGGTTATTGGCTCAACAGCCTCTGATCAAATTACTGGTGAGTCATTTGTTTCTATATCTTTAAATAAGTGTATTCCTAATTCCTTTGTTACCCTGGCTGCTGGATTGCCGTCCAGTGTGTCAAGTACCGTACAATTATGCCTAATTCCCTTTCTCTATCATTTGTATTATATGTTCCAAAAGTTCCCTTTCAATTTATTAACTGTGAGAAAATTAACCAAATCTCTTCATTGCTCTACAACCTTTTATCGTTCCCCGTGTTTCTTTTAGGATCTAAAGATGAAGAGGACGACTGTGGCGGGTATGAGTCAGGTGGCATGTGCTACTTGGATCATAACCTTATTGGTGCTGCACTTCACTCTGCTGATTCTCCTTATAGCATTGTCGATTGGGTCAGCCTTCTCTCAATAACTTGAAGTTGTTAGTCCCTTCTTCGGAATCTGTATCTGCTTTAGTGTGTGAAGCATGTAAGGAAAACATCATAGGGTGTCATTTTGTCCTAGAGCTAACAAACAGAGACTTGTTTCTTTTACTGTGTTTCATTTTGATGTATGGGGTCCAGCTAGAGTACATATTTTGTCTGGTCATAGGTATTTTGTAGCTTTTGTAGATGATTATTCACGATTGACATGGTTATACTTGATAAAAGAGAGATATGAGATTTTCTGAATTTTTAAATTGTTTCCCTAGGTGATTCTGAGTCAATTCAATAAAAATGTGTATATTTTATGTTAGGGTGTGGTTTCTATAAGGTCGCAACCTTAAACAATCCAATTAAGGCGCACCTTAAAATTTTATCATAAATGTAATTTTGTTGTAAAAAATTCTTAGTATTAACTTAAAATCTATTTTCACACCTAATAGGAAATTTTAAATTCCAAAAATGGTTAAAATCAAGTAGATCTATAAATATATGAAAATCTTGAAATTAGACGGTCTAGATAATGTGTTGCAAGATGCACTATTTCCGGGATTGAAAAACTTTTTTTTTTCATGTTCATAGATCTCGATGTCGAGATGATTGATTAGAGGGCTTTTTCAACATTAAAACAACATTTCTGATAGATTTTTGAGGTGTATCTGTGATTCTACATTTTAAGGTTGCATCCTTATATAAACTTTTCCCTTTATGTTATCTGATAATGCTAAAGAGTCTCTTTTTAGAGAATGTTAGACTTATTTTGTGCGCATACTCCTCAACAGAATAGGGTTGCTGAAAGAAAATAATAAACATTTACTTGAAGTAACTTGTTCTCTGCTCGTTAATATGCATGTTCTAAAGGGTTATTTAGGGAGATGCCTTACTGATTGCAGGCTATTTCATTAATTAGATGCCCTCTTCAGTCTTAAATAAAAAACATCACACTCAGTCCTCTTTCATGATGCTCCACTATTTGTTGTTCCTCCTTGAGTGTTTGGGTGTGTTTGCTTTGGTAATATGTTAGGTACCGGAAATGATAAGCTAGATCCCCAGGCTGTCAAAAATGTCTTTCTATGGTATTCATGCTACCAAAAAGTCTATCGTTGTTATCAAAAGAGATTCATGCTAGATACATATATTTTTTATCCTATTTCTAAAGAAGTCTCAAAAGTCCTCGCCTTCTATGTTTCCTCTTCCTGCTTTTGTTGATACTTCTTCTTCACCCCTTGAATCTAGTACACCTACACATCATAATGTTTCTCAGGAGCAACCATAAAGGTTTACACCAAAAGAAGAATGCAGGGTGGACATCCACCAACAACTCAGCCAACCTCTCAATCATCGTCTTGGTCTACTGATCCACTTCCTTCTTGTGATTATGATGTCTTCAGTAAAGGTATTAGGTCTTGTATTGAACATGCGATTGAACATTTTGATACCTTTACAAGTTTGTCTCCATCATATCAAAGCTTTAGCCATTTCATCTTATTTCTGTTCCTAAGATCTATCAGGAAGCACTTTCTCATACTGGGTGGAAGAGAGCAATGGAAGAGGAGATGGATGCCCTTCATTCAAATAGTACATGGGAGCTCATCAAATTACCCGCTGGAAAAAGGACTGTTGGGTGTTGATGGGTTTATGTAGTTATATATCAACTTGATGGCACTGTAAAAAGATTAGCCGTTGTGGGAATTTGATGTCAAAATACTGTCCTCCATGGTGATTTATAAGAAGAGGTATACATGGAGCAACTATCTACGTTTATTGCTCAGGACGAGTGGGATAAAACGTGAGGTAAAGAAAGCGATTTATGGTCTGAAACAATCCGAGTAAGTTTACGAAAGCCATTTATGGCCTGAAACAGTCCCCATGGGCATGGTTTTTAATGTTCAGTGAAATTATCATAGCATATGGTTTTCGGTAGTGATGCAGATCATTTATCGTTTATTTGGAAACATGATTCTAGAATATTTATTTTAGTTGTCTGTGTTGATGATATTGTTGTTATTGGCAATGATCAAGAAAGAATCAGTCATTTGAAGAGACATTTAAAATCATATGTTTAGATTAAGGATTTAGGCTAACTATGAGGTATTTTGTAGGAATTGAAGTAGCCAAATCAAAGCATGGCATTAGTTTGTCTCATAGAAAACATGTGACTGATTTGTTGACAGAAACTGGAATGTTGGGTGCTGGACTAGTGAATGCTTCTTATGGATACAAATACGAAATTATTGGTTGATCAAGGGCAGTTGTTTGAGGATCTAGGAATGTACAAAAGAATCAGTTTGTGTTGTGAGTCTATTTATGCATGCTCCTAGAATTTTCCTCAGATGTTGTTCGTAGAATTTTAAGGTATCTGAAGGTAGCCCTAGGTTGAGGTTTAATTTACTAGCTAAATAATCATATAGTCATTGAAGGTTACTTAGATGCTGATTGGGCAAGTTCACCATCTGACAGGCGGTCTGCCACAAGTTATTGTACTTGAGGGAAATTTGGTAACATGGAGAAGCAAGAAGCAAAATGTTGTCTCTTGATCAACGCAGATAGAACAATGGCTCATACTACATTTGAATTGATGTGGCTGAAAACAGCCATGTAGAAGATGGGGTTAATTGATGAACCTATGAAGATGTATTGCAATAATGCATCTGCCGCCTATCTAGCTAGTAATCTGGTGTTTCATGAAAAGGATCACTTCATATTGAAGTAGCTTGTCATTTTATCTGAGAGAAAGTTGCTGATAAGCGTCTACTCCATATGTAAAATCTAGGATCAGCAGGGAGATATTTTGACCAAAGGTCTTCGTTGTAATATATTCCAAACAATTTGTTCATGCTCGGCATGGGCAACATTTATGCTTCAGCTTGAGGGGGAGTATTAAAACCCTTTGTTATCTAAGTTTTGGACTGAAGTGTCCTAAGTCTATTTGTATGGGAAATTTTGCCCATATCATATTTTTAAATGAAATATAAGGCTGAGAAGTGCGTGGGTGTTTGTTAGACCTCACGGCACTCTCTCCTTTCACATCTCTCATCTCTCTTCTTCTCTATCTCTATGCTTTGGAAGAAAGGTTGAATGATGAAATTTTCAAAATTTTTAAGAGTTTTTGTTCTTAACAGAAGGAACAAATACAGTGGCAGCATTACTGGAAAACTTAAAAAGTATGAAAAGAAGAGTGGCTGGTTTGAAATCCTAACTCTGGTTCTGTCAATCATCTTCACTCTTCAAACTCCAAATGAGATTTGTCTTTCTCCTGGCCCTAATAGAAGGTCATGAAAGGGGAGTGCTCCAATCCTACTGCTCCAAGGAAACTTAAAAAGGATACATTTCCACACCACTATCTATTTGACAGTTTTATGTAAGGAGTAAGTACTTTGTTTTGGTATGGAAGGAGCAACAAGATTTGGAAATTTGTTGGGAGTTACTTATACGATGTCTATGATATTCATCAAATTAGATATCATCATGTAGGTATTTGATAATTCCGAAAATGCAATATGATTTGATGATCCTGTATGTATTTTGCAGGCTCATGGAATTGCGGAATATATTGCACAGGTGAGACTATTTCAGTGTTGTTTTTCGTAAACCATGATATGTTAGCATCTTTTCCTAGTGTTTGATTCTCGTGCTCTATTTTGGCATACTACAGGAGGAGATGGATCGAAAAACAGGATTCTGGTGGTCCCTTGATAGTAAATACATTGCATTCACTGAAGTTGATGCTACTGAAATTCCCATCTATAGAATCATGCATCAAGGCAAAAGCTATGTTGGCTCTGATGCTGAAGAAGATCATGCCTACCCATTTGCTGGAAAAGCAAATGTTAAAGTTCGCCTTGGCGTGGTTCCATCTTCAGGGGGTGAAATCACTTGGATGGACCTCCTCTGTGGAGGACTGGATGTTCCTTGTAACAGTGAGGAATATTTGGCTAGAGTATCATGGATGCCGGAAAACATTCTCATTGCTCAGGTTTTGAACAGACCTCATTCAAGGCTAAAGATTCTTAAGTTTGACATCCATTCAGGCAAAAGGGAAACACTCTTTGTTGAGGAGGCAGAGTCAGATACATGGATTAACTTACATGACTGCTTGACTCCTTTGCTAAAGGGTGTTGATAAGTTTACAGGGGGGTTTATTTGGGCCAGTGAGAAAACTGGCTTTAGACATCTTTATCTTCATGATAAGACTGGGACATGCATGGGACCTATCACAGAGGGAAACTGGATGGTTGAGCAAATAGCTGGCGTGAATGAAAATACAGGGGTTGTATATTTCACTGGAACCATGGATGGACCTTTGGAAACCAACTTATATTGTACGAAACTATACCCGGATTCAAGCCAACCTTTGCAGAGACCACAGAGATTGACATTTGGTCCAGGAAAACATGCAGTCATCCTAGATCATCTTATGCAGAGGTTTGTTGATGTTAATGACTCTTTGGAAACTCCACCTAGGGTCTCGCTTCATTCATTACCTGATGGAGCCTTATTAAGGATCCTATATGAGCAGTCTTCTGTTATCTCGCGATGCAAAAGACTTCAACTTGTGTCCCCTGAGATTGCAGAGATAAAGGCAAATGATGGAACAACTCTTTTCGGGGCTATATACAAGCCTGATGCCAAGAGATATGGACCGCCTCCATATAAAACCTTAATCAGTGTCTATGGAGGCCCTAGTGTTCAGTTCGTATGCAATTCATGGATCAATACAGTTGACATGAGAGCTCAGTATTTACGAAGCAAAGGCATCCTGGTCTGGAAGGTTAGTAGTTTCAGTAATGTGCAGTTTTGAGAAGATTCAAAAGTTTTTCGTTGAATTATCCTATGTTCCTAAGGGCACCATATGTGTCTATGTGATGTGCGCCAAATTATTACCTTGTGTTATTTCAATCATAATTGTTTGCCTATACAATAAATTTATACTTGTTGTTTTTGTGTAATTTAACAAGCGATTTGCAGCCTCTCTGAATGCTGTTGCTTCACTGTATTTGGGGATGGATGCTTATGAAGGACCAATACTTAGCAGACCAAATGTTTGCTCCAACTTTCTTTCTAAATTGGAGTTTAATCATGTAGCTATTAGTGCAACTGGTTTTCATGCATGCTTTACTACATCTTTTAATGTGATCCGTGGTCTTTGAGGACATTCTGACGAGAAGATACACTCATGTTCTCATCAATATTGTAAGTTTGAGAAAAGCATCATTTTATCTCGGGAAATTTATGAAAAAATACTATTTTATTATTGAAATTAAAAGTTAGTCCTCCATATTTTATTTTTTACATCAAGTCCCACTTTTTAAAAGTGTGTATTGTATTTTAATTTTTATATTCGTTTCTATAAGCCTGATTGAGCTCAAATTTGGCCAATTCTATTTAACTTATTATGTTTTTAATATTTTTTTAGTGTATTGTGGTGGGAAGTAATAATGCCCAAAATTTGTGCTTAATCAGATATATAAGAAAAAAAATAAAATTAAAATAAACATTCACTATAAAAAAGTGGGACTTAAGTATAGAATATAAAATACATAGGGCTATTTCTAAATTTGAAAGATAGAAACGGATTTCTCTATTAATTTCCCTTTGATCTATTATAGCCTCGAAAGCCCTTGAAAGTCATTACAATCACTGAATATTACTTTTAGATGCTATGTCCTAGTGTCCATTTTGCGGTTATACATTTGGATCACCTTGGGTTTGTGAACTAGCATGAGTAAAGATTGGAAGCTTTGGTGTGGGGATAGAATATGTAGATCTCCTTCACAAAGTTTTGGGTGCAATGTATTTGGGTGCAGGAATGGAATGTGGATCTCTTTGGGTCTATAGGGTTAAGGAAGTTTCCATTCTTAATGAGGTTGTAAATTGGGCTGGGGCAGAGAAATTGAATAATGACAGGTGGATATAAGGTCAGGTTCTCTCCTGTTCTGGATCGATAGTACAAGAAAAATGTGTAGAGATTGCAATACAGCGCACATCGGTTCTGTCCTGCCTGTTAGGATTGAGCAGATACAAGACCAAGAGGCCAAAAAACCCTAATCCATTTTGTATGCTGTGTATGTAGCTTCCCCCTTCCCTTGCCACCTCTCTATAGTAATTGATTTCTCCAATAGAAAGAAAAATACTTTATCGATTCCAATCATCAAATCTCTTTAACCCCACTTTTAAACCCTAGTATTTACTCTAGCACTTCTTTTCTTGCTTAGTATGTCTTGCTGGAGGAGCTATTCTACAAGGGCCTAATTTAAACTTAGATTGAGGTGTTAAGGAGGTTTTCTTGAAAGACTAGGAAATTCATGATCGCATTTATTGAATACTCCATGGCTTGTAATCATTTGAGGTGGGATCTCTTATGGAGGGCAAAATTATTCGTATTTTTTATTTTTATTCAATTTTAAAAGATGTATATTATTGTTTTAGTTTTAGGATTTATTTTTAGAATTTGTAGTTTTTTAGGAATTCTAGGGCTTTTATCATTTTCTTTGTTTATTTCATGGGTACTATTCACAAGTACTGTTTACGGGTACTGTTCGCAAGGGTAAAACTGTCATTACAAAATTTAAGTTTAAGTCAGAATATATAAGTCATTTTAATCAACGTATGCACATGTAGCGTCTTGAACATTGAATTATAATATATAAGAGGTGTGTGGGGCCTTGAGAGGGTCAATTCCATATGATTTTTAGAAATGGAAAGAGAGAAGCTTAGGCTTTTGGAACCCTAGCTTGGGGTTTGAAGAAGAAACCCGAGGTTTCTTCGACTTGTGCTTGTGTTTGGTTTGCTCCTTGCTATTTTTATTGTTTCCTTCAAATTCCCCTGCATTAAATTGGTATCAGAGCCCGCGATCTACACAGAAATCATTGTAGCAATGTATACGGAGTCACTATAGCACAGTACAGAGTTATTGTAGCAGTGTTTGGAGTTACAATAGCACTGCGTTTTTGGTGCCCTAGGTCAACAACAAAGAGGGGAAGTTACAATAAGTCTAGGTTTTGCTGATTTTGGCCAAAGTTTAGCCAAAACAACATAGATCTTGTTGATTTCAGCATTTTTGTCGATTATTTGTCTAGGGTTTATGATTTTGGCGAACCCATGGCAGTAAGAAGAGGCTGTAGAAGGGGGATTTTCGTAGATCTACTCTGTGATTGCATAGATGACATAATTAAGGAACTTGAAAGGCAAGTACAACAGCTATCTCAACAGTTCGTGAGCTACATTAATAGGCAAGACGGTGATCTCTTAGACAAAGAGGATCTCGAGTACAAGCTTTTTCACTTTTGCGCTTCGTGTGTTGAGCCGAATGATGAGGATAGTGACAGAAGACCTATATGTGGGAAACATCACTATAGGGTTTTTGATTTGAAGGATGAATCTTTTGTTTTGACATGGATTGTATGGAAAGTTAGCAAATTGTAGATTGGGATTCATCACCATTCTTCAATATATACTCAGATATACAACAAGATTTCTTAAGAGATCCGATCTATGATAAGGATCAAGATGATGATGAAGAGATTTTGAAAGAGGATGAAGAATATGGAGAGCAGGTAGAAGGAGGGCTGATCAAAATCATGACCTTTGAAGATCTCATTAAGATCGAAGATGTAGTGCATTCAAGAAATTCAGGATATTGGAATTAGAGTAGTGCAGTGGCAGCATCGTTGAACCAGAATTTGTAAAATGTGGCCCTGATTCCACAATATACGTATTAGGATCCATTTCTTGAGGAATTATTTTTAGCATGAATAATCAGTGAGCCAACAAAGAAGAAGAAGGTGGTTTTGACATTGAGTTCACCTTATCACACTTCAAAACTTGAGGTCGAGTTTTCTCCAACCAGGAGAGAATGATGAATGGAAAAATTATTCTTATTTTTTATTTTTATTCAACTTTAAAAGATGTATATTATTGCTTTCGTTTTAGGATTTATTTTTAGGATTTTTAGTTTCTTAGGAATTCTAAGGTTTTTATCGTTTTTTTATTGATTTCATGAGTATAATTCACAAATACTATTCATGAGTACTGTTCACAAGGGTAAAACAATCATTACGAAAATTAACTTTAAGTTAAGGTATATAGGTTATTTTAATCATTGTATGGACCTATAACGTCTTGAACATTGAATTACAATATATAAGAGGTGTGTGGGGCCTTGAGAGGGTCAATTCCACATAATTTTTAGAGATTGAATGAGAGAACAGGCTTGGCTTTTGGAACCCTAGCTTGGGGTATGAAGAAGAGAACCTAGGTTTCTTCACCTTGTGCTTGTGTTCAGTTTGCTCCTTGCTGTTTTTACTATTTCCTTCAAATTCTCCCTACATCACTCCCACTCATGCTGAACATGAATGGAGCTTTTGGCCCTTTTGTATGGAGAAGTGGCAATATTGGGTGGCCTTATTTTGAGGGGAAAGATGAGGGAGTGGCTTGAAATAAATTGCCAACCCCTTGTGGTTGTCTTGCTTCCTTTTCTTGGCCTTGCCGGGAGGAAATAGAACAAGGGCTGGAGATTTTTAGAGAATACCATTCTCAATCTACAATCATTCTGATGTAGTGCTGCTTTTTCTTTCCCTTGTTGGTTCTGAGATGAGTGGGATAGAGATACTTAGCTGGCTCAAGATGCATTGTATAAATTAGCAGCTGAGGTGTTGGTGCTAACACAAGAAGTAATACCGAACTTTTCATTCCTTGTAAGGGAGGCTTTGTGATTGGACTTCAAATTTTGTTCTTTTAGTGGTCCACAAGGGAATCTGTTGTATGCGTAGTCTTATGAGAAGTAAAAATGAGCAGGTATACTTGGTCTCATAACATATACTATAGTTGTGGGAATGTTGGGGGTAAGGCCATGATCCCACCTTAGGAACTCGATCCCACGGTTCGTCTAAGGAATCTTAACGGGGAGCTGTGTTTAGAGAAGTAAGGATCTCGCTCCCTATAAAATGGGATCTTTCTACATGCTTGTAGGATCTCTCCAATGAGAGGAGCTATACTATCAATTGAGCTACTACTCCTCTCCTTAGTATTATTTATTTATGTCTTTATGTTATATTGTGGTGCATATTACATCATGTATACTAGAACAAAGGTATTAAAAAACTACAGTTTAATATCATAGTAAGCCAATTTATGATACTATTAAATCATATTATTGCTGTAAATGGGAGTACTATAACTGCTGCATTGGTAATAAGCTAAGGTGTATGATATTGGATCAATTGGGCATTGGTTCGATCCTAACTTTATCGTATACTATTAATTAATCTCATTTTATGTATAGCTATACTTAGATCTCCCAAGTCAAAACCTCAATCCCAGTGACATGGGATCTTGCTCCCAGGTGTCTTAGGATCTAGCTTCTTAACTTGTTGAATATACAGATGTTGATCCAAAAACCGATCCCGCTGCCGAATTCCCTCTCTCCTCCAACACCTATGACGTAAACCTTAATTTGGTGTTAGGTCTTTAGAAAGTATAAAACTAGATTAGAAACATGCAAGAATATGACATCAATTTTGTGTAGATATTTGCCATTGTAGCAAAACTGACCATGATTTATACAAGATCAACATTGCTAAGTGAGTCACTGACGTTTATCCCAGATGGTTGTGGAAAATGTTTTACTTCTTGAGAACCTGAATAAGGAGACACAAATGCAACCTCCATCAAGGACAATAGTGGAACATGAGTGTGTGGTGTTTTGCCTTCAGAAGAAGTTTTATGGACTCAGCTGATTCCTTGAGCGTGGTTCAGATGTTGAGAGAAGAAAATACATGTGCAAATTCCATCAAGGATAACAAGGGATCATAAGTGCATGTTGTTTTGCCTCAGAAGGCATTTATGGGTTTACTTTTTTGCTCGAGAGTGGTTCCAGATGTTGAGAGAAAAATTAATGCGTAGTAGTGTACTTTCAAAACTATAAACCATAATGATTCCAGATAGTATGGCTAACAGTCTGCTGTAATGACTTCTGAGATGCCGAGTCTTTTGACGTCTGGACAATATTTTGATGGTGTTGTACCTGGCATGTCATCCGAAACATCTGTAAAATGCAGAGCTTCAGATGAAAAACTTAGTATAGATGCGGCACTTCTTAGGTATCAAAATTTATTGGTTACCTTGAGGATGCTTCTCTCAGCTCAAATACACATAGGGCATCAGTGATAAGACATTTCGCACTGACAGTAAGAGGATAGATACCCTGCTTGTGTTGGGTGATTTAGTGGCCTATTGAATTGATATTGCCACACAGTGGGGAGCCTTACCTGGGACTGACATCTCATATGACATTTTATTTGTTCTTAGATATTTGTTTGTTGGATTATTTGCTTTCTTCGGATGACACCAGGAAAGGGCTTTATGCTCTTACTCTAGATAGAAGGGATTGGTTATAATCTTCTCAAGTTTGGACATAGTTCAGTTTGGCGGAGGAAGAGAATCACTTTGGTGCTTTAGCCTTTCGGTAATTTGTAATTAACTAAGTAATTAAAAAAGGAAGCCTTTTATAAAAGAAAAAATTGTCGGGATGAGAAACCAAAAAGCGATTCAGAAAAGCATTACACATTTTGAAAGTGGAGTTATGTTTTTACATAAAATTAAATTAAATTAAGTCATTTGCATAAATGACTTATCTATCATAAAAGAACAAAAACTAACATTTTTGTGTGTATCAAATCAAGGAAAAATGAATGAGAGGTTGTAAGGTGTATTAACTTGAACTTACCCAAAAAACAAAGGTGTATTAACTTGATCAAGTGTTAATACTTTGGGGGCATATTCTGTCACAATGATGGTATGATTTTCTTGATGAGTATTTAGAAACTATTATTAGCTGCATTTTGGAAGTGTAAAGCTCTCTCTCTCTCTCTCTCTCTATATATATATATATATATATATATATATATATATGTCTATGTTCATACACAAACAAGCATGTTTAATTACTTCTCTCATTGACAGCTCATAGGAGAGTGTAATCCCCTGTTGAACTTTTTCAGTTTCTCATTATTGTCCAATTGTTTAATAATTAATACTGTTCACACAGTACCCTGAGAAATCGTCAAGTATGATTAGACTATATAAATGAATTGGGTTAGACATGTATTTATGCCTTTTCCTATATCAACTGAATACCTACTTTTCCAAAAATAATCATTCATTTACTTACTCTTATTTCCTCCCATGTTTCAGCTTGATAACCGGGGGTCAGCACGTCGTGGTCTCAAATTTGAAGGGTCGCTAAAGTACAACTTTGGGCGTATCGATGCTGAGGACCAACAGACTGGTGCAGAGTGGCTTGTAAAGCAGGGCCTTGCGAAGCCTGGCAGGCTTGGCCTATATGGCTGGAGCTATGGAGGCTATCTCTCCGCCATGTCTCTAGCCAGGTGCTCCTTCCTTTTCGTTCCCTTATTGTTTGGGCTATGGCGGTTACCTCTCAATGCTCAATGCTCAGTAGTGACTATGCATGCTCTTATTTTATTTTTTATGCTCTCTTCTAACTGGTCCTGTTCTTTTGAGCGATGGAGCAACCTCCCAGCAAGAAGTGTTCTTCTTATCTCCTTTTCTTTTCTCTAATTAGCCTTTTTTGAGCTATAGGAAATTATCTTTCATCAGTGACCCTTGCCTATTGTTGTTCCTATTTATTTCTCCTTTACTTGGCCCTTTTGGGTCTTGGAGGCAATCTCTTACCACCCATCACTCTGGCCTGTTTCGTAAGCTACCACTTACACGTGATATTTTCCTGGTTCTCTTCCTCTAGCTTTAGAGCTCTCTACGTTTTTATCTTCAGCACCAATGAACCAACATATTTCTTTATGCCATAATACAATGGAGTAGCATCCACCATCCATTCCTAACAATAGGCGGTGGAGATTGCCCATATCTGGATGAATTTCCCCATGGGCCCCACCATGTTAATATCCAACCAACCATAATCAGGAACAGACAGTGAATACCCCTTTGGAGTATTTTATACCATGCTTCATTGAATTATGCTATACTTTCCTTTTTGTTTTTCTGTGGGCAACTCAAAATTCAAAGCTCTGACATCAGTGTTGTGGACCCTGACCCTAGGTTCCCGGACACATTCAGCTGTGCAATATCGGGAGCGCCCGTCACAGCTTGGGATGGTTATGACACATTTTACACAGAGAAATATATGGGTTTTCCCACTACGAATGTGGCTGGTTATGAGTACAGTTCTATCATGCACCATGTCCATAGAATAAAGGGTAAATTGTTATTGGTGCATGGAATGATTGATGAGAACGTGCATTTTAGGCACACTGCAAGGCTTGTTAATGCCTTCATAGCTGCTGGTAAGCCTTATGAATTACTGGTTTTTCCTGATGAGAGACACATGCCTAGAAAGCAAAGGGACAGGGTGTACATGGAGGAGAGAATATCTGAGTTTATAGAGAGGAACTTGTGAGAGAATCCATTACTGGTGAATTTTTTGTTGATGTTGTTGATCAGCGTTTTAAAACTCGGTCGAGGCAACTCGGACTCGACCGAGTAACTCGGTCATGAACCGAGGTGAGTTTTGGGTGAGTTAGTTATACACATTATTTTTAAACGTTAAGTATAATATCTCCGCTACACTTTGGCTGAGTCGATTTTTGAAACATTGTTGTTTCAACAAAATTGGTTTTTCCTTTGTCAGCAAAAGGAGTTTTTCCTTTGTCAGCTTAAGAACGAGTGATTTGTCTCTTTAACACAACATACGCGCAGACGTTCACAAACACAAACCTATTAGTTTGCGACAACGACGGGCCTCTCTTTTCTGTAATGCATGCGCAAGATACAACATGCACAATAATACACATTGACGACATCCAAGGTTAGGGGTTGCAATTGGGCCCAGGACCCAACCCGGGACCTGCTAGGTATACCCTACACAGGTCTAGGTATGGGTTTAAAATTTGGACCCGGTGGATCGGGTCTGGGTCTAAAACCTAGACCTGAACACCATTCGGGTCAGGGTCCAGGTGCGGTTGAACTGGATTCGTATTCGTAAACGGTTGGAGATAAAATATTTCAAGCTCTATTTTTTTGGGTGTATTAATGATCTTATACAATAAGAACTTATAGACATCTTTAGTTATTAAATGACAAATCAAACGGTTTGAAATCTAATAGCAGGTGATTGTAACATTCTTGTCAATAATGCGAATATATTATGGTAAAAAAAGGGTAAAAAAAAAAAAAAACTCAGTGTGAGCATAGCAATGAATTTGATTAGACTTAGGACCCAACAAGATAGACCTCGGACCTGACCGGTACAGGTATGGGTCCAACTTTTGGACCGACCCGACCCATACTTAACGGTTGCCACCCTTAATCCAAGGCACTCTCTCTATGTACTTATGCTTATCGTGAAAAAGTTAACCCTTACAAGATTCTTTCCATCCTTTTATTGAAGTAGCAGATTTGCACGTGGGGTGTAATTGGTGTGCCCTCTGGAATATGAGGCATTTCTAATTCCTACAAATTGGAGATAATCATTCTACCTTTATTTCTCTCCTTTTCTCTTTGCATAAGATTCTTTTCCCTTTGGTCCCCAACAAGTGTATGGGTGCCCCAATACGAGGCCAAAAAGGAGAGTACATTTTTTAGGCCAAAGGAAAAGTAACATAGATCACAGGTGTGTGCTATAAGATTACACTTTGAAATACCCCACCTTTCTGTTGTGGATTATCTCGACTGTACACCACTTGAGATGGAAATGGACTATAAGATCTTTTGAAGTTTTCTCTTTGAAATGATTCAATTATGCTAAATGTTCGTAGGATCTAGATCAGATAATTTCCAATTTTTATCAGATGTCTTCTAATGAGGCATTGTTATGAAAATGGAAGTGGCATTTGGGCTCTGACACCCCTCAGCTGTGGAAGGAGGTCATGCAATCAGGGCAAAGATGGCTTGCTGATTGAGAGACTCGATAGTTGGGCCTAAGCCTCCTCGGATTGGAAAGGGATAGATTGCTGTAAGCCTTTTATATGAGGTATTGTAAATGTGATAGGGTTGCTAATGGGCTGGGTGTGGGCCGTGCCAGCTTAGGGTGAGCCCGGTTTGGAACTATGCAACGTAGGCCTGGGCTAGAAAATTTGGTCTGGGGCTCAGCCAGAATCCATGAAGACAAGGTCAAATGCGGCCCTAGTCTGAAAAAATCGGGGCCACATCTTATATAAGGGTGTGGTTTCTATAAGTTGCAACTTTAAACAATCTAATTAAAGTGCGCTTCTAAATTTTATCATAATGTAAGTTTGGTGTAAAAAATTCTTAGGATTATTTGAAAATATATTCTCATATCTAACTATAAAATATTTTAAACTCCCAAAATGGTTAAAATCAAGTAGATCTATAAACATATGAAAATCTTGAAATTGGATGGTCTAAATAATGTGTTGCCAAATACACTATTTTTGGGACTCAAAAGTTTTATTTTTTATTTTTTTTCAAGATTAACACGTCTTGATGTCAAGATGATCAATTAAAGGGTTTTTCAACATTTAAACAACATTTTCTGATGGATTTTTGAAGTGCATCTTTAATTCTATACTTTTAAGGTCGCAACCTTAAATAAACTTTTTCCCTTATACAAAAATGAGGAATTATTTTAGTATGTGTAATATATAATTTAAATTTTTTTAAGTTGGGCCAATGCTAAGCCGGCCCTGGCCTGAAAGTATTCAAGCCTACCAAGCTTGGCCCAACGCTAAAATATTTTAGGCATGCCAAGCCTTACCCACAGGCCTTAAGATGTGCCTCAGCACCGGGCCTGGCCCGGAAGCCTGCAGGCCATCCCGGGCCCTTTAACAGCCCCAGTTGGTAACAACATTTTGACTCACAAAGTGGCTGAGAGCCTGCCCACTCAAACTCCAATTCCCATAAATGTTCCAAATGTTGGTAAATTGAAAGTGAGCTTGAAAGAGGTGGTTTCCGGTGAAGCGTTCGACACAACTTTGGAACATCATTTTTAAGATATTAAAGAATTAACAAGGAGATAGCATCTAGTTTGCCACAGTACTTTCCTTATTTTCTCGATTCTATTACTATCACTTAAAGAAGATTCAGGCATCTAGAAATTGACGTTGTCCTCTGAAAAACTTAGGGACTCTTGCCACGTCTGGTTCATGTGAAATTGTTTTCTAAAAAACATTTTTCCATGAAAAAATTCACTCATATGGACAAGTGTGGGGATATTTTTACATCAATTAGTTGCCAATCTTGGCACGTCTGGTTCATGTGAAATTGTTTTCTAAAAAACATTTTTCCATGAAAAAATTCAAGTGTGAGAATATTTTTACATCAATTAGTTGTCAATTGGTATAAAAAGATGTACTAAGACCAATTCGTATGAAAATATTTCTATATTTGATCACGTGAGAGAATTTTTCCACGTGAAATATTTACTGAAAAACATTTTCACGCGAACTAAATGTGTCATTATCGATGACTATACCTTGAACATGCATCTAATAAATCTTGGAGGCTGCCAGACATTCATTGAACTCAAACTTTACCCTCGTCATAAAACATTTTTAAAAAAGAGGCTTTCCTCTCCCAATCATTTAAACATTTGCGTGATATGTAAGTGAAATGAAGAGAAAATGACCATATCTTCTTCCATTGTTCTTGCAATTGAGTGCTTTGGGGTTGACTCCTTTCAAACTTTGATCTCAATTGGGTCGAGCCAAAATCAATTAGAGAACTTCTATTGCAGCAGTCTTCCCCCCATTTATCATGATGGTCATTATGCTCTAAAGGACTGCAATTGCACATTTGGAAAGAAAGAAATAATAGAGCTTTAAGTTGTAAAGTTGAACAAGTATATTTAGTGAAATCTGATGTGGTGGCCACAATAGTTTCCTAGGCTCAAGCTAGGAAGGAGTTCAAGGGTATTCCTTTGAATTAGTCTTATGTTAAGAGTCGTATGTTTCTCTAAAAAAAAGACTTTTTATATGTATTAATATATAAATATACAAACTTGTCTTATATAAACAACTAACAGATGATAAAATTACAAATAAATTATAAACCCCTATACTACACCCACACTTGCTATAAAATACAGGATACAATACCTACCATTCCCATACATATCAATTACAATAAGAAAAATTTTATATAAGGTTGCAACATTAAAATGTAGAATTAAGGTGCACCTCAAAAATCCACCGGAAAAGGCTCTTTTAATGTTAGAAAAAAACCACATTGATCATCTTGACATCGAGATGCATGAATATGGAAACAAAAAAAATTTCGAGTCCCAAAAATAGTATGTCTTGCACCACATTATTTAGACCTTATATTTTCACATGTTTATAGATGTACTTGATTTGAATAATTTTTGGAGTTTAAAATTTTACAATTAATGATGAAAACGGATTCTCAAATCATCCTAAGAATTTTTGACACCTTATTTTGATCGTGTAAGGTGGCAATCTTATACAAACCACACCCATTACAATTTACACATTCCGTACTAACTCTGTAGACAATAAACGCTTTCTTTAATACTCCCCCTCAAACTCAAGAAGCTACAAGAGAGAGCAGATGGAGTTTGAACAGCCGGAGCATGCAGCACTAAAGCCCAGCAAGTGAACCCGGCCCTTCAACTTGAAGATAATGGCTGATGCCAAATTGTATGGAAGCAAAAATCAAGAAACAATTTATTGTTTTATATTTTGGAGGCAATTCCTCGAACAATTGGACGACATGCTCATTGTCATCGCACTCTCAGAGAATGGGTCCCTCGGGGGCCTCGCAACCTGTCTCATCGTGCTCCATGTTTTTATGTCCTCTGATGGCGACAACAAAAGATAAAAAAGGAGCACTCCTCTGCGTATAACCTCCCTCTTCTCTCTCAAAGGAAACCTAGCAACTAGAACAAGGGGCATCGTGAATCAATACGACGTGGCCAAAGTTTAACAACAAAAACCCTATCTCCCAGGTGACGGAAAATTTGCCGAGAAACACCTAAATTGGCCGGAAACTTTTGTTGGTAAATCACAAAAGAGGAGAGGAGAGAGATAGTGGAGGAGGGTTTTGAGGGAAAGGGCTGGATCTGATATTCGAAAATGATCTTTACAAGAACTTATGAAATGGTACAATCCAAGACTGATTAGAAAGCCTAAGCATTTAGCAACAAAAGATATGAATAAGGCAAGGTCGAGCAATGGCACATCCAAGTTTTTGAAACAGAAGGCAAGAAGAGGGCCAGCTCAAGTAACAGTAGATCAACAAACTCCAGCAGTGGGAAAAAAAAAACTTCAGGTTTTTACTAGAAACATAAAAACAATCGAGACGGTTAAAAGAACAGAATGTGCTGCTCGTAGATAAGAAAATATAGGATGGAGCAATAGTGGAACAACAAACTCAAGCAATGCACAGATGATCTTTGGTTCTGATACCATGTTATATCTGCAGGTTTTTCTGAAGAGACTCTCAGTATCTACTAACACATAAATATGCGAACTTGTCTTATATAAACAAATAACATACGATAAAAGTTGAAATAAATCACATAAACCTATATGATACCCATATTTACCATAAAATACATGATAGTTTATCTACCTTTACCATGTATATCAAAATATACCTTCCATACTAACTCTGTAGACATTGTACACTTTCCCTAACACTTCCCTTGAGGATTAGAGTCCATGTTTTATGTGCTGCCCCAAAGGAGCAAAGGGATACAATTAGGGTAATCGCGGAGAGATGGAAACTAAGCATCTAGGCTGCTAGATGGGACCCATGTTGGTTCCTCATGGTTCATGTAACTCCAAAATCTAAGCCTCTAGCTCGAATTCTAGGCTCAAGAGGAGTAGCCATCTCCCCCATAGGGCGACAAGCCCCCACCCTTTAGTCCATCAATAGAAACTTGCCAAGGGATTTAGATACAAGTGCTCTGATTTCTTGTTAGAGCATCAAGTTTTTTTGAAGTGACTCTCTTTATCCATTAATGTATGAATATACAAACTTGTCTTATAGATAAATAACAAAGGATAAGAATAGAAATCAATCACATACACCTATACTATACCCATATTTACCATAAAATACATGATATTGCACGTATCTTTCCTATACATATTAATTGTAATATACACCTTCCATACTAACTTTGTAGATAATATACACTTTTTGAATGATATCATTAACAACATGAAGCAAGGAGCCTATTTAATTTTGAAAGGGTATTAAAAGGAAGAACATAACAGCTCCCTCCACTCCACTTGGGTGGGTCAAGTTGAATTTTGATGGAAGTTCCAAAAGGAATCGGAGACCGTCAGAGACCGTTGATCTTCTATGGAATGATCTACACAGCTTTGTTTTAAAGATTTTTGAGACTTACTACGTAAGACACTACTAATGAAGCAGAACTTGAGGCACTGTTAGAAGGTTCTAAGTGTATCCCATTTCAATACTGAAGAGTTATCTTTGATGGGGATTAGTCCAATGTTATTCCAATATTATTCTTTGGTCTTAGTAACAATGAACTCAATGGAGGCCTATAAGATCTATATTTGATGAAATTAGAAGCAAATTAAGAGACGGAGAGGTAGTTTTTTAGCATATTAATAATAGGAAAAGGATGCAAGAATCTGATAACCTAGTGAAAGAAGGGGTTCAAGTGACAGTAGAGTCATAACTATTGATAGTCTGCATACATAGCTGACTGCTCCAATTTGGTCCATTGTAATTCATTTCATCGATTCACATCAATTCTGATTTTTTATAAAATTGACTTCTCTGCTTCTTTATTCTTTAACTTTTTATTTTTTTCCTTTTCTTTTTTTGTTTTCTCCTTTTATTGTACTCCTTTCATCTTAATGTTCAATATATATATATATATATTCATAAAATTGAGTAAGTCAAATGAGACCAAAATCACCGGGTTCGGTCGAAAACGCTTTATTCGACTTGAGAATCGGTAGGGCCATTCTGGTTCCGACCATATATCAAAAACCAGCTAATCTGGCAGCACCCTTATTTTTTATATTATTTTTAATTTTAAATTTTAAAATTTTTTGCCTGGTTCTCTCAACCGGATCGCCTATCCTACACACTGATAACCTAGGTTGCTTACTACGTGCAATTAGCTCATAAAACTAAATGATAACCTCAATAACCTAGGTTGCTTACTTACAAAGGCAAACCCATGCGTTGGGGACCCTCACATGTGATATAGTGGCACATAATGCATGTTTAATATAGGAGGTCTTTTACATTTTTTTAATTCATCCATTCATTAATTTGGTTAGGTTCATGGACACACATCCTTGAACCTTTAGGTGCATTAAACTCTAAAAGCATATTATCTCACACGTGTACTGACCATAGATTATCACAAAAACAACTCACTATATTAAATATGTCCATAAGGCCTATATTCATTGAATGTGGTCATGTAGCACATGATCCCACATCCCTATGAACATAATTTATTAATATATAGAGGAAACGGCTCACATTTATCTTATAAAACATAAAAAGGAGGTAGGTAACAACTTTGGGGCCTCATGATGCCCCCTAGTTTGGGGACACAAGAAGGATCATGATAAATTATTTCCTTTATCTTACTGATTTTTTATTTTCTAAGTGACAATGCAAGTATTTTACATTGCCTTTAAAATGTTGATAAATTTTTAAATTCCTTGTATGAAGGAGAATCTTTTGCACTGTGCCTCCCCTCATAATAATTTTTTCTTTTTTTTTCCTTAAGAAAAGAGGAATTATGCTATGATCTGTGTACCAAGAAAATCCATAGTCCTAGGAGTCATCACTGTCCATTGAACTCTAGGTCCACATGGAGACTTCTTACACGTGTGTTATGTGGGACACAATCCTTTCATGATACACTACTCCTCTCTCTCCCTCTCTCTTCTTTTGAGTTTTTTTCCGTGGTGCATTTATCAGATACATTTGTTAGATGTGAAAATATTTATGTCAAAGTATTATCATATTAAAAAAATCCCTCATGTCATTAGTTATAGGAGTTATTGCGCATCATTTGGCTCTTAATTGGTGTGAAAAAATGTGTTGGACCTAATTAGTGTAAAAAACTCCTACACACGAGGGAGTTGTTTCATGTGAAAGTATTTTCACGGAAGTATTTTCATGTATACCAAGTATGTCCCAAATTGGTTTTTTAATAGGGAAAATATCTTCGTACCTTTTATTTTTTGTTTTCATATCTTAATAGACCCAAAGATTCAAAGTATATATCTTAACCTCATGACTAACTTTACCTACTTTTAACTATTTTTTTGGCCCTAACAAATATAAAAAAGATATGCACGTTCTAAACCCTTCTTCTCTTTCAGTGATATATTCCTCCAAATTGCTCTCTCTCTAACATTCACCTTCTTTGTCTCTCTATCAGGAGAGAGAGAGTGAGAGACACGGGAGGAGAGAGAGTGGAAAAATAGATAGAGTGCGATAGATATTTAGGAAAGAATCATGTGAAGAGAGAGAAATGATAGTGTTTAAAAAGGATATGTTTTTATTATATTTGTTTGGGTAAAAAAATAGGTTTAAAAGAGATAAAGTTCATTTAAAGGGTAAAAAGAAATAAAACTTACAAATTTTATGACTCAAAATATGTTTTGAAACTTTGAGTTTAAGAGATATAAAATTTAAAAATAGAAAACATGAAGATATTTTTCTTTTTTAATATTGGTTTCCCCGAGAGAAGGCGTGCAAAACCTTGATGAAGATATTTCCTTTCTATTTCCTACTTAGAAGGTCATAATTCGTGCCTTACATTTTTAATGCTTGGACAAAGGACTTGGGACCTTACACTTTTAATGCTTGGACTAAGGACTTGGGACCTTACACTTCAATCACTAATGCCAAACGGCCGAATTGAATAAATATAATGGAAAAAATTAGCATAGTGTTTGGCTTTTTAGACCTGCCATTCAAATATCATTTTTCTTGTGAAGAAAAGCATCATCTGGCCTTTAATGATTACAAATATGGAAAACATGGATTAAAAGCTTATTTTATAACTCATTATGCGCACTATTTAGTTCCAAGTGTCTAGAAATATGTCATCTCCGCCTGATTTATAGTGCTTCAAATTTTATAACAAGACGCAAAGATAGATTTTCAGGTCACTATGGTCTTCCAAAATAGAGATTTGAAAATAGATGCCCTACTTATTGGGTAAAATTCAATTTAGGATAAATTTTAGGATCCTAAAAGTTGAGGATGTAACATAGTTAACCCATAGATTAACCTCCAAAAAGAAAAATTCTAAATCGTATTCTTGAAAAAAAAAAAAAATCTCAAGATTGAACTGTGACCGTCTAATTTCTTAAAAATTGTTGTTTTTCCTTTCTTTTTAATTCACTAGTACACTTTATTAGTCGTTTAAAAGTGGTCAATCAAAAATGTCTTCACCGAGCAAAGTTATATTTCTTCATTAAAAAATTAGAAAAGTCTACATTCTTAGAAAAAAAAAAAAAAAGGCAAAAAAAATAGAAATCTAATATTTGACCAAAGGCTAGAAATGCTTATAATATTAAAGTTGGGATTGTATAGTATAAGGCCATTTATTTTGGGTACAAATAAGCTATAATTATTTGTAACCATTGGATGTGAAATTCAATAGATGAAAGTATATCAAAACATTTGAGAAATTTTATTTTGAACTTTTCACCCAAACAATAACACATCCTGAATCTATGATTTTAAATCTAACAGTCAATGATGATTGTGACATCCTTGTATCAAAAAAAAATAGTCTCATTGTATACATTTCCATGTCCACAACTACAGATAGAAAGGTAGATGAGACCAAATTACTGAAATGTGCATAAGAGGATTTCTAAGCTTGAATAAAGGTAATTTGAGATTTCTTAGACAAACTTTTTGAGAAGTTACATTTAGAAAATGCAGTTCAAAATTAATCTTTGCACTACTAAAATGGGATCATCTACGCATTTTTATTAATTTTGCAAGATAATATTTTCCCGGATGTTTTAGGCATAACCGGACAAATGCCGATTTTCATACAGGAGAGAGCAAAACTGATATCTAGTTGGGTTTTTGTGAGCAAAGGTTATGCAAAAAAGTACAGCAAAAGTTATGCAAAGAAGTACTCCAAGTTGGCTTAGATTTTGGCAAGAGGATAGATACTGCAATCCACATTTAAAATGGTAAAGATAATAAATTTAGAGAATTTTAACAAAATACACCTCACATTTCTACTCGTTAACATTAGATGAGGTTTCTACAAGGCCCAGGCTTAATTAAAACAAAATGAAATTTCATCTCAAATCGTTTTTTAGAAAGCACTTTCGGTAACGGAAATCTCTATAATGGCTCTAAAATCAATTCCCAATACTCAAAAAATAATACAGATCTATGAACACTTATACTTAGGGCGAAACAAACAGTTTAGATAATTTGTTACAATATACATTATTTTTAAAGCTTGAGATCCTATTTTTTTTCACGACCATAATAATCAAGCCAAGATGATTGATGTAAAGGTTTTCCAATGATTGAATTGTAATTTTTGATGATTTATAAGGTGCTGGTTTACTTATTTTCTCTATCAATCAATTTTCTTTTAACATTTTACCCCTTTTTTAATGTTTAAAGTCAAAATCATGTGTATTTTGAGAAGCATTTTAAGAGTAATTCAAATGGAAAAAGTTTATATAAATTTATATAAGGTTGCAACCTTAAAATGTAGAATTACATATGTATATTTTAACAAAAGAAAATTAAATGTTACAGTCCATTGTTCTAGGCTGAAGTATGATAATCCAAATATATTAACATGTAAAATTTATTAATTAATATGCAAAGTACACTGAATAAGCTAAAAAGAACAGATACCATGGGCAAAGAGTTAAACGTACTAGGGACGGTAAAACTAGAAACAAAAGCGTTAGTCTCTCCGCATATTTAAAAATTTTCGGATGTTGCGTCTCGGTGAAACTGGAGCCGTGTCGTACCCAATAGAAATCTGCCGCGTGCACATAAAAGTGCTGCCTGCGTATACCTAGGCCAACAGCTGAAAGCCACGTGTCCCGGTCATGGTATCGTGAGTTCCGACACGCTCACCGACTGCTTTAATAATAATAATAATTAATTCTTGGCACAAAGTGCCCCATTGAGTGTACGGCTGAGATTTATGATGTACATGTGTGAGCATCTGAGATGACATCCAGATCCTGCTGACGTTTTAAATGAGATTTGAAGACACCATAAATATGTGAAGGTGCCACTTCTTGGGAGACAGGGAATGGAACTAAGAAAAAAAAATTAAATTCGAATAATTTTTTGAAGGTGGATATTTATATCACAAACTTTGGATTTGGACCAAAAGATGAAAAAATTAAATTCAAATAATTTTTGAAGGTGGATATTTATATCACAAATGTTGGATTTGGATTAATCGCAAGGGGCCCGACGTCCTAGACTAGCTCATCAAATTGTGAATTAGTTGATTTGGTTCAGACTAAAACATTACAACAAAATCAAAGTTAATATTTTGATGTGCATGAGTTGAATTGATAAAAAAAAAAGGTAATTACGTTTTAAATATTTTATAGTTTAAAATTATTATTTATATTTTTTTGATACTTTTAAAATTCAAACCAATAAAACTGATCAGACAAAATTCCTCATCTTTCTATAAGATAGTTTAGATAGGATGGGGTTCCCTACCCGTTGTAGAATGAAACTTAATATTGTGTCACCCTAGCACCCTGTATTCATGGCGTTGAATCTCTCATCACTACGTTGGCCAGTTCGATTATGATAACATTCGTTCAAATCATTCAAATTAATGCATGCAATTATTAAAAAAAATTTAAAGTAATAAATAAAGTAAAAGCGCTCTAAAACCCTGTTTTCCACGAAATTGCTACAGTATTTATATGTCCATAACTTCCATAACATCATGGCTTTACTCTTTTTAACTTTCCTCTTCTAATCTACATATCCTAAGAAATTGCATTGTAATTTGTGTCTTACATTTTTTAAGGTTTACTTAAAAGAACCAGTAGAGAGAGAGGATGAACGTGTGGTTTGAATAAAAGCCATTATTGAACTTCCAAATAACTTGAAGCCTATTCTTTTGAGGTTTCAGACAAGTAAATGAGTTTTGATTCTGCTTGTCTTTTCTCTTTTGTTTGAGAATAGCACATGTTAGGTTATATTACGAGTTTCCGAAGAGGCTATCACCGTACATATGATTGATCACACTTGCATGAGTGTATGTACAAACTAATAGGCATGCATATGACACTCATATGCACACCTGATCCCGCGCGCGCACAGTGAAAGAGAGACCTATTTTACATTTTTACTAGAGAGAGTGAGGAGAGAGAAAGAGAGGAGAGAGGAAAAGAGGGAGAGAGACCTATTTTACAATTTTTATTAGAGAGAGGAGAGAGAGACCTATTTTACAATTTTTATTAGAGAGAGGAGAGAGAGACCTATTTTACAATTTTTATTAGAGAGGAGAGAGAGACCTATTTTACATTTTAACTAGAGAGGAGAGAGAGACCTACTTTACATTTTTACTAGAGAGACCTATTTCACATTTTTACTAGAGAGAGGCCAATTTTACAATTTAGGTGAGAGAGAGAGAGAGAGAGAGAGAGTTTTATTACATTTTCCTTGTGATGAGGGACTATTATTACATCTTGCAGCGTCATTTCAAGGAAGTTTCCCAGGTATTATTAGTCTTTAAATTTGGAGGGCCCAACCATTGAAATGTGAGTCACCGCACATGATAGACTCTTAACAATGATGCCTTACACTTGTATTTCAATATCTTAACAATGTAACGCATTGAGTGTTCATGTTTATCGATCACCATTATTGGGCTATATGACCTTTCTTTCTCTTATTATAGTTTTCTCAATTTTGTTTTCTCTACTTTTATAGAGTTGTTTATATATTTAGCGATTATATTATTATTTTTATTTTGTTTTAAAATGCACGCACGAATGGTCTCCTTTCAAATGCACCTGTTTTGTTTGAGAATGTGTAGCCATAAAACAAGCGAAGTTTGAGATTTTTTTTTTTTAATTTGAAACTTTGCTTATAGTCAATAACACTATTCAAATATGATGAAACAAAAGTAATTTTGACTCCTTGTATCGAAAAATAAATGGTTTTTTTGTACATTTTTCTATAAAAAATTATATTTAGGCTCTTTCTTAAGTTTTTTGTTTTTTTGAGACACAATCGATCCCCTTAACATTGGGAATTATAATTTATTTTTAATCCTTGGGAAGGACAAAATTACCTACCCAAGAATATTTGACATGCCCAAAATTTAATTAGTGAAAACAAACATAGCATGTGCCTTGTATGTGTTTGGTTAAAAATACTGATTTTATTGACCTAACCCCTTCCTCAAGTCTCAACCCTCAAATGCGTTTGCCCTCTTTTTACGCCTTCTTGACCTTGCAATGGCTAATAAATTCAGTATCCTGTGAATTAAATTCCAATTAATTGCATTTCTTTTCAATCAAGTCTAGATCAAATCCGGCTTTTCCCATTTCAACTTTTCTTTGAATGACCGCAATCCTCGTGCTCATAACAAAACGTTAAATTTCCACCATATATATGTTCCTGCTTCTTTGACTCTTTTGAGGTAAGATCATGTGCTCCGGCGAGAGCTAATTGTACATTTGCTCTCCCAGGTAAAATCCCTCCTTACCGTACTTTTAAAACCCAAATTTTAGGAACATAACGTATTCATCAAGCTAGTGAGGAACCTAAAAGCGAGAATTACATCACATCGTGCCATCCAATTTCAATGGTTAGATCTTGATGTTTATGAACTCAAACTCAATACCTATTTTCCTGACACAAATCTCAAGATCTAATTATCTATGAACTCAAAATCATTTCATTTTTATCATTTATCGGGTGATTCTTAAACGGATACCAAAATTTTAGAACAAAAAAAATCTCATACAGTAGCTGTTTGCCTAAGGGAGCAAGTGTACAATTTGTGGGGCACATGCCCCACCTTTTTCATTCTATGGGCAAGTAGTCTAATTTTCTTGTTTGAGAAGGTAAATTTGTTTGGTCTTATTATCCCAAGTACCCCCAGCCGAAATAAGAAGACAATCCCCCCTATCCTTTTCTCGCTGGGGCTAAAAATTAATCGGTTAATGTCGATTCTTTCAAGAAACAAAGACAGACATATTTAATTTCCCAATTTTTATTTAAACTATTTTACAAAAATTCTTAAAAAGGGTTACGAACTAGGTGCTCGCTATTGCTGTAGCCCGACACTAAAAAAATAGGGCTTGGGCCACAAACTGTAGCTCGATGCACACACTAAGGCCAGTGCCGACCCGGTTCTACCAGGCTCAATCCACTATTTTTGTTTTTTTTATTATTATTATTATGGCCCAAGCCGGCAATAGCTGGACTAGAGCCATGCTTGCCCGACCCAAGCCAGACCACTCGCGCCCTTATTAAAAACTTGGATTCCACGTTGGTCACACGTTATTCGAGTCAAACGCTGTGACCGCCCCCCTGCTTTCTCTCTCTATCACTATAAAAATACCACTCAATGCAATCCCTGTATTTATTTTGCTATTGCCACCCAAAAGATGGATTTCCATATTGTAGTTTTGGGCTTCTTATTTTTCTACCATTATTTAAGATGGGAATATCTGAAAATGGGTTCAAAATGTGGTCAGCTGTCTAAGCGGAATGGATGGGTCTGCACGTCATTCTCCGTTAACTGACGGCCGTTACAGCTTGCCAGAAGTCACGCCACTACAGTGATTTTGAACTATTACCAAACTACCACAGATTGGAATAATATATGAACCCGGTTTTTATGAGTCCCCGACTCATACTATTTTCATGCGTGGCCCCTTGACCACGGACCTTCGATCCAAATTTATAGTGATCTATAATCTACACTACGATCATCATGAATATATAAATAAAATATAATTAAATTAAATTTTAAAATATTTTATTACAATATTTTCCTATCCATCGGATATGAATCTTTAGTTGTGGATATTCGTCTTAAAGATTGGAGATGGGCGTTAGTGATTGTGCGGGCTAGTGAGTCCGTTGACCCACAAAGGGCTTTTTCATAAGGGAAAAGTTTATATAAAACCGAAGCTCTAAACAATCAAATTTGAATCTATCTCAAAAATTTCAATAGAAGGTGTTGTTTTGATGTTCAAATATCTTCAAATCGATCATCTTGATATCAAACTGGATGGACATGAGAAAAAAATGGATTTCAAGTTTTGAAAAATAGTGCATATTGTAACATGTTTTTTAATCTTCAATTTTCAAGTATTTCAAGTTTTCATACATATGTTGATTTATACTATTTTTGAAGCTTTAAACTTCATAAATAAATATAAAAATATATTTTAAAGACATTGCAAAGATTTCCAATATTAAAACCACATTCTCTATACTATTTGAAGGTAGGCTCTAATTTGATTGTTTAGAGGTTATCACTATCTTTAATCATTCGATATGAAATCTAATAGATTGAGAAATTCTACTTTGAACTATGTTCCTAATTAATCCCTATCCACCGGATTTTACATCCAATGGTTAATAATTTATTTAAGGATTGTATATGAGGCTATTTATCTTTCTTAAAAAGATGTTACAATTACTACTAGCCATTAGATGTTAAATTGATGGCTTGAAGCGTGAAAAAATATTTTTGAACTTTGAGTCCGGTCTCACAATGCCCAACTTAAAATTTATATTAAAGTAAATAGTTTCCATTTTGAATTTTGGGAAAATCATAATTCACCCGCTTGAGAAGAATGCATCTCTCTTCTTCACCAAGGTTGTTTTAGAGACAAATACTTTATAATTCATCTCTCTCTCCCTCCCTCTCTCTCTTTCCATTTTTTTTATGTCATATCAGATCCATTAATATAGAAATGTGGGCTTTTTAATAAATTTATTTTTAAAATAAAATTCAATTTTAATTTTAATTTTTTTGAAAATTAAAAATAATACTTTTATTAAAAAAACATTTAGATTATTAATTTCAATTATTTTTAAATAAACTATATATTTATATCTATTTTTAAAATAAATGCTTTATATTTCTAGACCGCATATTGTACAAAATGCAATCGAGCCAGCATGAAACAATTGTTCATGTCTTAAACTCGCACATCACGCAATTGGGTTTGTTCATGTCTTAAACACGCACATCACCCAATTGGGTTGCGTCGTAGAAATACTATAAAAGAGAATATCAACTCATTATTCATTTTCTTTGAAAAACCATTGTGATTATTGTCATCATTCTTGAAATCTAAGCCCTCCATCAAAGCCATTGATTGGACTGTGCTGATATCATGACCAATGAATTATGCATTTTGAAATACTGAGAAAGTGGTAGGGCAAGAACGTCATTTACTAAAAAGGGAAGGATCATCCGAACCTTTTCCTCCTATTTTTCATCCCGTCCTTGCATAAATATAAAACCAGAAAACCAGTTCTATCGAGGACCCGGTTTACCGTTCCCGTACTAACGCCGTTACATCCGACGTCCGTTTTGTTAAGGGCCGCAGCATATAAAAGGTAGTTAGCTCTAACAGCAACCCGGATCCGGATAGTTCCAGTAAATATCGGCGAGAAGACTGAGAACTCGATTCATCGCGCGTTAATCTGCTGAAGAATCGGCTTCTATTTCTATATCTGGTTCCCATTTAATCTCTCTTCTCGTGTCTTTTTCATTCGATTCTTCCTGTGGTAAGAATCCAATTTTCTCTCTCCTTCGTGAAATTTCTCTGTTTTTTTCCTGGTAAAATCGTGCATCTTTCATAGCTGTAACCTGTTTTTGCTTCTTCGTCCGAAACAAATCCTGTTTCTTTGTTTTTCGGCTTCTTTTTCTTTTAGGTTTTAGGATTACCAGAAGTCGTTGCAGTAAGGCCAGTTGGGGAACAATGCCTAATTTATCTTGACGTTTTGGGGTTTGTGGTGTTGATATCTCTGAATTGAGGTCCTTGATTTCTAGGGCAAGTCCTTCAAATTTTAGGGCTCAGGGCCTTAAAATTTTTAGGGCATGGTCCTTGGTTTTGAGGGTGGCGATTATTTGAATCTGATATTGAGGTTTGGTGTTTTGGTCTTCTGAATCGTGGTCGAGTTTCCATGATTTTGGGTCACTGAGATTGAGATTTTTAGGGCACAGGTCCTGGAATTTTAGGGCCTTTTGTTCTTGAGATTTAGGGCAGCATTAGCCATTTGGTCATGCATTCTTGAGTTTTAGGTTTAGGGTTTGTAATCTGTAGGGGCGTTCTATTTGATGGGTTTGAAGGTTTAGGCCTTCTTCTTTCACAAGAATCTTCATCATATAGGGACGATTAGTTCCTAAGAATTTAGGGCAAGGCCCTCAAAAAATTTAGAGAGCATCGAGTCCTCAGAATCTGCAATGGATCTCAGGGTATAAGCATTTGTTTGCAGGTCAGTTCCTAAGTTCTTAGGCATAGGTGTCTGTGTGCTAATTTTTTAGAAAATGGGTTTTCTTTCTCAGGCCTTTCTTTAACTGTACATAACCAGAATTTCCTTGAGTTTTTAGCGTAGTTCCCTGTTAAAATTTATCTTTTGAGTTCTTGGATTTCTTCCAAAAATGTCCACATCTGGAGTGGTTCTAAGCCCCGTTCGTGAAGACCCAGTTTTCTTTGGTTCTTATTTCCATGGAAGGCCAATATCTTGCTCCAATGAATCGATCCTTATATACCTCACTGTATCTGGTTCCGTTATTCCTATGAGGGTTTTGGAGTCTGATTCCATAGCTTCAGTGAAATTAAGAATCCAGACCTGTAAAGGTTTTGTTGTCAATAAGCAAAAATTAGTTTTTGGGGGGCGAGAATTAGCTCGAAATGATTGTTTGGTTAAGGACTATGGAGTAACAGATGGTAAGATCCTTCATTTAGTCCTGAGACTATCGGATCTTCAACTTATAACAGTGCAAACAGCCTGTGGAAAAGAGTTTGAATTTCAGGTTGAAAAAAGTAGAAATGTGGGCTATCTAAAGCAACAAATTGCCCGAAAGGAGAAGGGTTTTGTTGATCTTTCAGAGCAAGAACTGGTTTGTAATGGCGAGAAGCTCGATGACCAAAGATTGGTTGATGATATATGCAAAGATCGTGAAGCTGTTATCCATTTGCTGGTTAGGAAATCTGCGAAGGTTAGGGCGAAACCAGTTGAGAAGGACTTTGAGATTTCGATCGTGGCTTTGGATTTAGAGAGAGAACAAAAGGAAGATTTGAATTTCACACGACGAAAGGAGTCAGAGATCCAGCCAATCGTTAGAAAGCCGCCTGATCCTAAGATCTCATTAGAACCTCTCACTGTAAATCCTAACATAAAACTATCCCATTTGCTCAAGGATTTGGTTGAATCAACAATTGCGGGCCTAGATAGAGGAAACAAGCCAATTCCATCATCTGAGGGATCGGGAGGTGCTTATTTCATGAGGGATATTTCCGGGGAAAACTATGCATCAGTTTTTAAGCCAATCGATGAGGAACCCATGGCTGTAAATAACCCAAGAGGTCTCCCTGTCTCTTTGGATGGAGAGGGATTGAAGAGAGGGACAAGAGTGGGAGAGGGGGCATTAAGGGAAGTTGCAGCTTACATTTTGGACCATTCAAGGGGCAAGGGCCGGAAAATTTGTGGGGAAGTATTGGGTTTTTCTGGGGTACCCCCCACGGTTATGGTGAGATGCTTGCATGAAGGGTTCAACCACCCTGAGGGGTATGATGGTAATTTGATGAGGAATATGAAGATTGGGTCCTTGCAGAGGTTTATGAAGAACTTTGGGAGCTGTGAGGATATGGGTCCGGGTGCTTTCCCTGTGGAAGATGTTCATAGGATCTCGGTTTTGGATATTAGGTTGGCGAATGCAGATCGCCATGCTGGGAATATATTGGTATGCAAGGAAGGAGGTCAGGTCGCACTTGTCCCAATTGATCATGGGTATTGCCTGCCTGAAAACGTAAGTTTACCAAATTATTTGTTTGAAATTGATTCGTTTATTTGTCATTCTTATTTTCACTGTCATTGTTGGTTCTATGTTGGTGATGCATTTGAGGCATGGCACATTTCCCTTTTTATTATTTGTGGCTTATATTTTATAGATTGAGCTGGGAGAAATTTTCCTTTTATTTTATAAGATCCTGTTTTCTTTTACGAGATCCTCATTTCCAATAATATATCTATTTGATATACTTTTTTTTCCTAATTGGTATCTACTTGTGACCTTGCTTGATAAATGTCTCTTTGAGATTATTTTCCATGAGAATTGCAGGCTTTGAGTTTTTAACAGACAGTGCATGTGCACTGTTTCTAAATAGTAACAATGCTCTTCTTGCTGCAAGAAAGTTGCAACTGCAAAAATGTGGTTCTCTTTTGAGAATAAAAATTATCAAAAAAAAAAAATGTGGTGCCTAACGGCCTTTAAAAGGTTGAATTTAGAATTTGCTCTTTGGGAATGTAAGATATAATTCTGACTTTTCTTTGTCGTCCCTTTTGTCTCTTTTGATAAGCTTCTTTTATGTATATAAAATTTTGCTCAATTTTCTTCCTAGAACCTTCTGATTTATCCTTTCTGCAATATTGAAGATCTTCTTGATTTTTTCCCTGCTTGACATGTCAATCGGCATAATTGCCTGAGATTTTAATGGAGTCATACTTAGAATTCACCCTAAATCATAAATTCATATTTATTTTTGGGGACACATACATTGCATTTTCCCTGCCTCAGAGTATCTTTCGCTGCCTCAGAGTATCTTTTAAAGCAAGATGAGATCACTTTGTTGTGCTAAAAATTCTTGAATTTGATTGTTTCAGTTTGAGGACTGCACTTTCGACTGGCTCTACTGGCCACAAGCTCATCAGCCCTTCAGCCCAGAAACCCTTGAATACATATCATCTCTTGATGCGGAGCATGATATCGAGCTGCTTAGAAGTTACGGGTGGGAGCTACCTCCCCAATGTGCTCGTGTGCTCCACATCTCCACCATGCTCCTAAAGAAGGGAGCCCAAAGGGGCCTTTCCCCTTTTGCTATAGGGAGCATCATGTGTAGAGAGACCCTTAACAAAGAGTCGGTAATTGAAAGCATAGTTCAAGAGGCCCAAGAGGCTTTGCTTCCATGTACGAGTGAGTCCACCTTCCTTGAAACCATTTCGAATGTCATGGATCGTTACCTTGACGAGCTTAACAAGTGAAAGATTACCCCCTCTCTCTGTCTCTCCACCTTCCTTCTGGTGAAAAAGCCAGTATTACGTATATAATATGCATATGGGTATATATACCTATGTATCTGTGTATGAATTAATGTATGTATGTATTTGATGGCTGCTTGAACTGGCCCCCCCTCTATATGTGTTCATAGTTCATCATTTCGTGTTAAAAGTCCAAATGAGGTGAGAGGTTCTTGGACTACAGACTGCAGCATTGCTTTCTATTTGTTTCATTCCATTTTATTTTTTATATTTTATCTGCAATGTATCTTAAGACGTTCAGCAGCCACAGAGTTTCTATAAGTATCCCATTTATTTGATGGGATTCAAGACATAATATCTGGAATAACTATGTTCTATTTTATTATATATTTATGCTTGTGGATATCTTGGAGTGAGCATGGACAGTTATTCATTATTGTAATGTCATTTGGTGGGTCAAGACTCAGGAGCTGCCTAGCTTCTGTTTATCTTATGGGGCTTTACAGCTGTGTAGGAATGAGTAACGTACGACCTTTGTTACATAGGTACGTATAGGTGTGTCGGCTTCTGACATATATACGAGTTTCAGAATTACTAATATAAAAATTTGCATTTCAGACAAGATATCCTAAACACCATGTAAAAGAGGCGATGGGATTTTAGTTCACAAGTACATTTACATCTAGATTTTGAGGAGAAAGATCAGGAAGTGTCGTTTTTGGAAGTATGTCAAACACAAGTTTTGTATCTTTGGTGTGTCTGACATGACAAAAAGCTATAACATGCAGGTCCATGTCACAGTGTGTATGGCAATGGCAAGCATTTTCAATAGCAAGTATCAGAGGTGTATATTAGGGTTCCCATTATATGGCAATGACAAGTATTTGCTGGAGTATCATAGAGCTGTATATTATGACTCATTGTTTCTTCTGGGTAGGGCAGCTTGGTTGGGAATATGTAAACCTCCTGGCAGTTTGGAAGGAGTTTATGGACACAAAATGCTCTTACCATATATTATGAATAGTGGTATTTCTTTGCCAAATATAAGCAGCAAGATGATTTGTGCCTTTGACAAATGTTGACCCTATCTTATGGTTTTACCGAAAACGAATGGGAAATTAGAGCTGCGGCGGTTTGGATGCCTCCTAAACATTGAATCTGCGTCCAAAGGGGTACCAAGAAGCCCTGAACTATTATAATTTTATTAGAGATGTTTCCGTCGTTACAGATTTGCTATGCCCTTGACAATATGTATCCTTGGGACCAAAAAGGCATCCTCAAGAAGTTCTAGGAATAGAGCCGTTGTGAGGGGTGAAAACAAGGGCCAACAACCATGTTTGGGTTTTAATATACTGTCCAATGGTTTAAGAAACGGATCGGTGACCTTGATCGGGCTTCCAAAAAATCGATCCGGATCGGCGAATCGGCGATCCGGATCGGGAATCGGGTGAATCGGTCAGAATAAAGTTTCAAAAAAATCCGAAAAAATTATTAAAATCCATTATAAATATTGTTTTTTAGGAATTCAATAAGAAATGAAGGTACTCCATTAAGAATTTTCATGTTTTTGAATGAATATGCGAATATTGATATGTTCTTTCCCTGCATGAACTGCCATTCAGCATTTAATTTACATCACACAAAAGGATAAACATATAATTATCATGGAATAAGTATATCAACATATATGGACTACAATAAAGCATAAAATTAGTAACATATGATCTAAAAATAAAATGATAGACGACGTTATTGTTCTTCTTGGTCACGCTGGTGCCATTGATTGAATTCGTTTAACAATTCATTGATTCGATTTAAAAACGAATCATCGATATTAGCAGGCGTCTGACTATTCTCAAATCCCTGAGTGTTAGTGTTTTGTTGTGTTCCCAATCTAAAATCCTTT